>JAPJBO010000967.1:0-82969 GCA_030068145.1 Diplonema papillatum
AGTAGTAGTAGTAGTAGTAGTAGTAGTAGTAGTAGTAGTAGTAGTAGTAGTAGTAGTAGTAGTAGTAGTAGTAGTAGTAGTAGTAGTAGTAGTAGTAGTAGTAGTAGTAGTAGTAGTAGTAGTAGTAGTAGTAGTAGTCGTAGTAGTAGTAGTAGTAGTAGTAGTAGTAGTAGTAGTAGTAGGAAGGTTGCTGGCTTCTTCTGGCATCATCGCACTCGTTCTGAGGCGGGGTCTGCAGCCGTTGTTCGGCTGGCGTTCCTCTGGCAGCGCTCTCTCTCTCTCAAATGACAGTGAGAATGTGGGGTAGGCCCTGCTTATTGATTCACGGTTGAACGAAGCTAGCGCACAAGGTTTGCCTGTTCTCGCACCTACTTTCCGCTTTCACACACAGATGCTCTACAAACTTCGGCCTGAGCTCCTTCCTGCGTTCGTCTGTTGGTGGTTCTCCCACTTGACGGGTTCCGCCGTGGCCACTCCAGTTGAAAGAGAACGGTAAAAGGTCACCAGTCAGGATACTCACAAAACAAACGAAGGGGAACACCGACCATGAGGCAAGCTATGATCGCCGCCGGGACGACGTCACGCGGGGGATGGAGGGTGGGAAAAAGAAAGAGGAAGGTGAGACTGACATTCTTTGCTCCTGCTGGGTTTGGGCTTTTGTTGCTGCCAGAGTGACTAGTGCCTCCTCCCAAACTCTTCTGGTGTTGGTTTGGGTAGGTGCTCCTCCTGCCATGCGCTTTGCTCCAATTCCCACGGTAAACCATAGTAGTAGTAGTAGTAGTAGTAGTAGTAGTAGTAGTAGTAGTAGTAGTAGTAGTAGTAGTAGTAGTAGTAGTAGTAGTAGTAGTAGTAGTAGTAGTAGTAGTAGTAGTAGTAGTAGTAGTAGTAGTAGTAGTAGTAGTAGTAGTAGTAGTAGTAGTAGTAGTAGTAGTAGTAGTAGTAGTAGTAGTAGTAGTAGTAGTAGTAGTAGTAGTAGTAGTAGTAGTAGTAGTAGTAGTAGTAGTAGGAATTGGCAGCTAGCTTCTGGCCTCATCGCACTCGGTCTCGGCTTAGGTCTTCGGTCATTGTACTCAGGGTGGGCTTGGCTACCTACGCCATCCGGAGTATTCATCATCGGAAAGGGGAGGAAAGAGAAGTCAGACAGAACCTTGATAACTTGCAACTAGCGAATGGGATAGAGTGTGCCTGTTGACCATGTCAATGGGCCAACCAGGCGAGATCACAATGGGGGCAAGGGAGGGCGGGAAGAAGAAGAATTCAGTCTCAGAAGACCCACCTCAGCCCACCCGAAGTCTCCTGTTGTAGGCTCGGGTGGTGTGCTCATCCTGCCATGCGCTTTGCTCCAGTTCCTACCGTGTACTAAAGGAATTGGCAGCTAGCTTCTGGCCTCATCGCACTCGGTCTCGGCTTAGGTCTTCGGTCATTGTACTCAGGGTGGGCTTGGCTACCTACGCCATCCGGAGTATTCATCATCGGAAAGGGGAGGAAAGAGAAGTCAGACAGAACCTTGATAACTTGCAACTAGCGAATGGGATAGAGTGTGCCTGTTGACCATGTCAATGGGCCAACCAGGCGAGATCACAATCCATCCACCACTCCGCCAGTGAAAAACGTCCTCACCGCTTGTGTCACCGCCGCCACGGACTGAGGAGTGAAGGCCGTCAAGGGAACCCGGGATGGGAGATCAGCGGGATTTCCTGCACTCCTCACCCATCGAACCGATATAGCGCAGTTCAAGGACTGCACCCGCTTCAAACCTGCAACCACCGCGTTGTTCAACACGGAACTCCGCAGACACGCACCTTTCCGCGCGACTCCTTTGACGGTTGTGTTGTCGACGACAACGTCAACCCGACCCCCAGACACAGTATCGGGCAAGCACAAAAGAACACGCTCGAAAGCCAGCGCCTCGAGCTCGTTTATATGAAAGAGGGACTCCTCGCGGGACCACGCCGCACCAAGGATAGTCACCTCTGATGTGCGAGAGTCGACGAGGACGCCCCCCCAACCTTTTTTACTGGCATCTACAAAGGCCGTTATAGACGGCCTCGCCGCTCCGGTTGGAAGACTGCGAGGTTTCAAAACCGAATCAATCCAGGTTTGCAGAGACGCCCGCACGCACGGGGAAATCGACACGTAATCGGACGGCAGCTTGGCTCCTCGATTCAACGCGTTGGTGACACGTCGGAGAAACTTCAGCGAAAACCAGAAGGACCCGGGGAAAATCCCCGCGATGGCCGATGCGTGCAGCAGGCGCCCTCCCAAGGTTTCCAACTCATGCGCCGGAACGGTCGCAGCACCCAGCACGTAGCGCGTTTCCAACAGCTTCCGCTTGAGCTTGCGGCACAGCGCCACCTGGTGTGACACATGATCCCACCGGACTCCGATGAACTCGTACTGCCGTGAGGCAGTTTGCGAATCCGTCTCTTTCCAAGTTAGGCCGCAGTCGGAGGCGGTCCGATCCAAACGTCGAGTGGCTTCGACGACGGACTTCTTTGTTCCGGCGTATCTGATGTTGTCGACCCACACATCGACAACCACAGAGCGCTCCGCAAACTCGGGCATCACGTAGTCCGGATGCCCGGCCGAAACGGCGGCAAGAGTGTGCATTATCTCCGGGGCACACGAATGCCCCATGGGGAGACGTGTCAACTCCCACCATGCGCCCTCCGCGTCGCAGAACCGGAAGAGCCGAGTTGCGCCTGGAGGAATGGCCACTGCGTAGAACCCCGTTCTGAAGTCCCGCGTCGTGCCACACTCCTCATGTACCGCGGTAAGGTACTTGGACACATGCCCCAATGGCACGTGCGCTTCGTAACCCTGGGCGTCGGCCACACGATTCCCATCGAACGACCACAAAATGAATCGCTGGCGCAACGCCCCGTCCTTCTCCTCGATGACGGTGAAGGGCACGTTTACCAGAGGGCCCGGACCAGGCGCTCGTCTGGCGATACCGTGTTTGGACAGCTCGCGCGCATGTCTAGGATCGAGTCGGGAAGGCGATCCCATTGACGGTAGAAGGTCGCCGGTTTCCGGTGAAAACGTCAGGCGCCACGTATCGTCAAAACGCTTGCGCGCCGCCGGTGTCATCCGATTCTTCAACTTCTCCACGTCCATACAGTCGATGGATGCTGCGTGAAGGGGAGCCTCCTTCTCTTCCTTCGTCCGAGGGAGCCGTGTCGAGCCGCCTCGTCTGGTGATCGAATGCCCGCCCGACTTCTCGAAGACATCCGACCGCAAGAAGCTGGTCACAGAAAGATCGTGACCTTCCCCGTCTCCAGGGCGCGTGCCATGTCGACGAGGCCACCGCCGTACCGAATCGTCATGTCGGATAGCGTCCCCGGGCCGCCCTTCTCCTCGTGCTTGCCCAGGCGATCGACGAGGTGCGGCGGGATCGGTTCCCCGCGTGCCATCAGCGCGAACAGCTGCGTCATCGCCCCTCTCTTGATCGAGTGAGCGGAGAACCCGCTCATCGTCGGAGTTCGGGCCCAGGTAGCATCCAAGGTCGTTGCCGTCATCGCCGAGAGCTGCCGGAACGGCGCACAGACCTGATAGAGGGCCGCAATCTCGGCGGTCAGGTGCCCCTTCACGACAGTGAATCTCGACGCCCGGAAGGGGTTGCGGCGGCGGCCCTTCGGCGTCTGCATCCAGTCGACGATGACCTCCTCCGTCGTAACCAGCAGAAATTGGTGCGACGAAAGCGACGCTACCTCCCCCCAACGGGCTGCCGTCTTCCAACACAGAAACACCCCGAGCCTGATCGTGGCCGGCTGGCCCCCCGCCCACGAAAGGAGGGTCTGCTTCTTTACCGGGGTAGCTTGACATAGAGGAACTGCCGCACCTGTATTGCGCAGTGCCGAAGAGAGCACACGCAGGGGACTGCTGTCGAGGCCCATCGCCCCAAACACCGCCGACAGGGACTTCGCATACGTAAGTAGCCCCTGAGGCCTCACGCCTGTTGCCGCCAGAAAGACACACGCAACATTCGCATCGATCAGGAGGCCGCGCTCCGATGTCCAGGCCTGGAGCCGACGCCACAAGCCACGGCGCTCCTGGAGGGTGGTCTCGGCCCAGATCGTCTGCGCGAGTGCCGTCAAGCGCGCTTCCGCCTGCGGCACCGTCACTCGCGCCTCCCCCGTACGGATCGTGCGCCCAGGTGTCCAACCCGTCAGCAGACTGTGGATGGCGCGGCCTAAAGCTGTTTGCGGACGGCTCGCCAACCCTGGCGCCTGAGAGGACACGCTGGAGGGTCTCAGCAACGTCGGACAGCCGCTCAGCAACGTCGAAGAAGGCGCCAATGCAGGCACAGCTCTTGCACGACCAGGCGGTTTCGGAAGAGGGAGGTCTCTCCTTGCGTGAAGGGTCTGGCGAGGCTCCACGATCTGGGGCGTGAGGACGTGAGTTTGCTTGATTTTGCCCGGATGGACAGACTTTGTAACTGGCAAGGGCTTTTGGGGCCGGAGGACGGCCAGTCAATGTTTTCCTCCGGCCTTTCCGTTTCCCTGCGACTTCTTGTACTGCCGCCTCGGACGCTCCGTCTTTTCCCGTTGTCCTCGAATCCCGGCCACGACCTTGTCGAACGGATCATCCGTTAACTGTTGGAGAAGAAGGTGAAGAAGAAGAATTCAGTCTCAGACCCACCCGAAGTCTCCTGTTGTAGGCTCGGGTGGTGTGCTCATCCTGCCATGCGCTTTGCTCCAGTTCCTACCGTGTACTAAAGTAGTAGTAGTAGTAGTATGTGTCGTCTGCCGAAGCAGCCGGAGACAGCAGGCGCAGGGGGCAGGTTTTGCTTTACTTTTCTCTTCTTCATGGAGACCCGCCCCGGCATCCCTCACTGTCCAATCACTGTCGAGAAAGTTTGCGCCTATTGTGATGAGGTGGTTGACCAGGCCCCCACGAAGCCTTAAACACAACACGGCTACAACACGAGGATGCAGTCCTACTTAGGTGTGCACTCAGCCATCAGGCCATTGGCTGCTAATGCGTGCCTAAAGGTTTTTGATCAGGGCCAATTGGGTGCCTTGTTGGAAGCTCCGCGTCGCATCAAGTACATGATGCTGGCGGTTGAGGGATCGGCGACCGCGACTCAATTAAGGTGCGGTCAACAGCGTCGCCACGTGAAGGCCCCCCCATGACACTTAGAAAATATTACTTTTGAATACTTCTCGAATATTTCTGCATTATTTTATATTATTTCTGAATTTATCTCTACCTATATGCGCCTATATGCTATTATTCTGTTGCCTATATGCACCTACAAAAAATATATAGGCGTACATGTATGTTTAGAGGTTCGGTGTTTCTAGAGTGAATGTTCGCTTGAAACTCGGGGGTTTAAAGTCTCCGGGTGACCTTCGTCGTTATGGGAAGATATCCGTTGTGCTCTGAGTGTCGTAAGAGTGGTGGTTACACGAGGTAAGAGAATCGGTGGGTACCTTGGTTGTTGGTCATTGGTGGTTTTTGTGTTAACAATGCCTTGTTTTGTTTGTGCGTACGTGTGTAAGTGATTTAACACAGCACGCTGTCATCCGACACTTTTTGATACAGACAAGCAAGCTTGTTGGTGTATGCCACGAACTTTTTCGTGACGCCTCAGGACACTGGACTTGAAGAAAAAAATGGGCAAGGGTGGGTGGGCAAGCGAGGGGTAAAACTACGGTGTTTTTCTCGGGAGCGACGGGGCAATAACCTTTGTACAAGTATGTTAGTTCTCGTCGGAATAGTATTAATCTTCTAAGATCTTCGATCTTATACGACAAAAAAAATGGTAGTTATGGCGGTGGCCATACTTGGGTGTACAGGGGTGTACTCGGGAAGTACTTCGGAAGTTCACGGGAAGTGCTAAATGCAAAACCCCGCCAGAAATCACCAGTTTACCGTACGTGGGCTGTACATGGTGTACTTGGGAAGTTCTTAGCAAGTTCAGGGGAAGATAAGTTGTTTACTGTGGATCACACCATGGTTGGCAGTGTACTACAGGTGGTACTAAAAATTAGTGCTTGGCAGCGTGCTACATGAAACTTACCAAAGCAGGTGAGTTCCACTGGTGCACAAAAAATACTCGAGCCTTGTGCTCATTTCGACGGAGGCTCGAGGGGGAGAAAACAACATAACTAAACAGTGGGTCTTCTTTGCTAACGCCCGCCACTAAACCCAGATTTACCTGTGTTTCGCGCGGTCTACAGCACATTTACCTCCTTTGAGATTTGGAAATTTGTTGCGATAGTGGGGAATCATCGGCATGCCTATGAGTACCACACGATGTCTGCCTTTTCGCTACGTGACACCGGATGGATTGAGATTTCGCAACTGGCAGTCTCCTTTCAAGGATTTCCTATACAATAAAGCAGGTGCTTATACGGATGGATTGAGATTTCGCAACTGGCAGTATCCTTCAAGGATTTCCTATACATAAAGCAGGTGCTTTTACGACGAAAGGAAACCGCCACACCATTTTTCTTCCCGTCGGCGTCGCCCGACGGCCGCGCAGCCGGGTCCCAGTCGTCGTTTCTGGCCATGGCGAAGCTGCTGCCCGCGCTGTGGGTCGGGTGCCCCAGCAGCAGCGAGCCGGCGATAGGGACGCCTGGCGTGCCGAGCAGGTTCCCGTACGAGTGCGACAGCGCGCCGGCGCCCCCTTGCGGCGGCGCGGCGCGGCCGGCGGACGGGTAGTTCAAAAAGCTGCTGCCGTTGGCCCGCCCCGAGAAGCTGGCTTCGGGGGCCGCCGGATCCTCGCTCCTGCCGGCGCCGCTCCGCTTGGCCTTGTGGGTCTCGCGCTCGGCGGCCAACCCTTCGAAGCACACGTCGCAGACTTGGACCATCCCGGTTTGGTCGATCGACGGCAGCAGGAACTTGTGCCGCGAGCACTCCCGGCACACGAGGCAGCCGCAGTGGTAGCAGTGGTGCTTCCGACGGAACAGGTTGAACGCCCTGTCGCACACGGTGCACGTGTTCTGCCCGTCACTGGTCTGCCAAACGGGAGCCAGCGGCTGCAGCAGCAGCGCGGGGTTGACCCTCCGGACGGTATCGCTCGTCGACAGCACCGCGGTCGCCCACGCCGACTTCTCCTCCGCCGACACGGCGCAGACGACGAACGAGAGCTTTGGGCTTTGAAGCATCCACGCGAACTTCAGGTCCGCCTGGTCCTCCATGTCCAGCAAATCGACTTGCTCGATGTCGAAGATGTGCCGGCACTTCTTCGTCCGCGGGTTGACGTAGAGCAGGCAGTCCGAAAAAAGGTAGAAGACGCACTGCTTCCGCACGCCGGACCGGCAAATGCGGGTGAGGACGCCCTTTTTGAGCAGCTTCCGCTGTGACCCGTGGCTGTCGAGGCCTAGCAGGTTGAAGTTGGCGGCGCCGGCGATGAGGACGATCTCCTTCGTGAGCGCCTTGAGCTTCTCGTAGTTGTGTCGGTTGGTGACGGAGGCGTCGACGAGCTTGGTCAGTTCGGTCACGCGGGTGATCGCTTCGTGCACCCGCTCTGCGAGCGGCGCGTTGAACGTCGTCTTGCAAGGGATGTGCCGGTGGATCTGCTGCAGCAGCATGCTGTACCGCATCATGCGCTGGATCGGCGTGATCAGCAAATCGGCCAGGTCGAGCCCTTGCGTCTCGCCGGCGTCAACGACCTGGCGGCACACCCGCGTGAACGCCGCGTGGGTTTTCAACCGCTCGTGCGCAGCGATCCCTTCTTCGAAATTGTTCGCGTACGACGTATACGCAGACTTCACAAGCGGCACGACCAGCTGCAGCAGCTCACCTATGTCTGCAGAAGACTGCAGGACGTCGAGGCCGAGCGGCCGGCAGAAGTCTGCTTCGTACAACGTGTCTGCGTGTGGAGTGAGCGCAATGACGTTTTGAAGATGTTTGCAGATGCAAACAAAAACTAGAGTTTTCGTGACTACGAATCCTGGACGTGGCTTCTGGCGGGAAATTGGCAAATGATCATGGTCGGAGGGTCCTACTCGGGCGGATTGATGGCACCGCTGACGTACGTCACCGCACGAATTGAAACACCGGCCCAAATTGGACAATTTTTTTTTCCCCCCCCCGACGATAACTAGTGTCAGACTAGCCTACCCGAAGGCAGTTGATTTCTTTAGGCAAGATTACTCTACCGGCGGAAGTTGTTTGGGTTAGCGTCCTTTTTTGTCTCGCGTCGTCTCTAAAAATAAAAGAAGGTTGAAGTATGGCTAAAGATAAAGTGGTGTCACCTGAGGGGGTAATCCCAGGGCCGCCCGTGATAAGCCGTTAAGCCTTGAGTTCTTTTAAGTACATGAACCACATGGATTAGCCCGTGACACCTTTTATATGGTACGATGCCAAAAGGGGGGGGGGTCGTTGTAGAATGGTTTTAGCTTGAAGGGTATTGGAAAGGTTGAAAAAGGTTTTGGGGGTCACCGTCGGTTTGTGTTTCTATTTTTTTTTTCTTGTTTTTATTTTTTTGGGGTAATTATTTTTTCGGGGGTTCGCGTAACCCTTCTTTTCCGGAAGATAACGTTATCTTTTCTTTTCTCTCTGGCGCTCTTTTTCTCTCTATCTCTCTCTTTGGCTAGCAAAGCGACTATTGCGACCGACACCACGACCACACCCGCAATGAATGTGATCAAGGCCCCCCCACGTTCTACATGTTGAGCAGGGGTTGCCATGTAGCGCATTCGACCCTCGGGCTTCGTGGTTTCTTTCACTCACAGGTGTTCCGGGACGTGCAAAGATAAGGAGAATGGCCCCCTGCATTGTGGACACACCGAACTATGCCCTGCCTGTCTATACAGGCTTTGGGGTCAAATTGCACCGGCTTTGGCGCCACATCCACCGTTTCGGGCTTCGTTTGTGCTGCTTTGGGGTCCATTAAGAACTCTGGTCTGATTTGCGGGACGCTTTCCTCGGTTTTGGCGCCCACTTTCACTGTTCTAAGGCCTGTTCAGGCTTCTACCTACATCATGTTATGCTATTCTGGTGATTCTGCAAGGCTTGGTGAACGAAGTAGGACAAGCGTTAAGTAACAGGCGATCATCAGCCGTTCTCAAGCGGTTGACTACGACGCGTTCACTTCATGATTTTGAAGCAGGCTTCACCGCTTTCAGGGCAGGCTTTCAGAGCTTTCCTGGCAATGTCTTCCCTTCTGGCATCTTTCTCACCCATGGCTGCAAAGTGCTTCTCGCTGGATGTCTTTGCACAGGCGGCACATGACCCGAGGGATGTGTGGCAAGCTCCTGTGCAGTGAGCTTGGTCAGACAAACTGTGTGGCGCACACACCCGCCATGGTCGGCAGTATCACCTGGGCCACAGTTTGAGTCCTGTTCCGAGACCCGCTCACGGTGAAGTGGCGCCTACTGGGTCGCTTCCTCTCCAGCTTCGGCGCAAAGTCTTCACCACTGGATGCACTTTGAACGGTGAAAGTGGGCACCAAAACCGAGCAAAGCGTCCCGCAAATCAGACCAGAGTTCTTAGTGGATCCCAAAGCAGCACAAACGAGACCAAAACGGTGCACATGGCGCCAAGGCGGCGCAATTCGACCCCAAAGCCTGTATAGACAGGCAGGGCGTGGTACGGTCTGTAGGGTCCATTCGCCTTGTTTTTGCACACCCCGGAACACCTGTAAGCGAGATAATTTATGAAGTCCGAAGGTCGAATGCACCTGGAGAATGATAGAGAACGCCGAAAACGTGTGTTTAGGCCGAGATTTTGCTCCGAGGAGCGACCCAGCATCAGGTTGCATATGTGTCTACTATGGCTGTTTACGGCCAGCAGACGGGGGGACCCCCTAAAAACCCACAAAATCGCATTTGGGACATCATAGAAGGCTCTCCGCAGGCTTCTGAGGGCGTATTTGAACGCAGAATGATGTTTTAGGAAGGGTATGGGGCCTCAGTGCCCGTCAGACCCTGGTGAACTATGCGGGGACTTTTCCGCCCAAACCCCCCCCCCCCCCCCCCTTTTGGCATCGACTCATATGTACGTTATAGAAAGAGTAGCGTTGGCAAGAATTTCGTGGCCTCCCGCCTCGTTCGCCCTCTAGGTGTCCCGCTCGCAAAGATAAACCCAAAACTCTCAATAGTGTCCACATCTCTCATATCGGCTATTTCGGTGCCGGGCTTCTTAGACCGAATACGTCGTGATCAGCGTCGACCATCGGGCGGCGAG
The DNA here is from genome assembly GCA_030068145.1 of Diplonema papillatum. Classification (NCBI taxonomy): domain Eukaryota; phylum Euglenozoa; class Diplonemea; order Diplonemida; family Diplonemidae; genus Diplonema; species Diplonema papillatum. The sequence continues at coordinate 10,141 of JAPJBO010000967.1, forward strand.
CGGGTCGTCGCACAGGGCTTTCACGCGTCTCGCATGTATGTATTTTTCGAGACTGGAGGTCCTATGAACATGCAATGTGAATAGCCTCTATTCGAGCCAACCCGGCTTTTGTCTATGAAAAAGTGTATTGTTTTTGGACTAGATAATAGTGCGGTGCACGCTTTTTCCCCCTGCCAAAATGCATATGGGTGGCAGAGTGAGCGGGTGTCGGCCTTCAGGCCGGTCGGCCCGGGTTCGAAGCCCGCTCATCACACTTTTCCGGTCGAAGATTGTTTTCGAGGTTTGTTGGGTTTCGGGTCTAATGTGCCCGAAATTTGCGTTTTTTTGCGGAGTTTCTCAGTATCTCGCGGTATTTGGGTCACCCCGGGAAACGGAGTCGGGGGGGGGTCCGGGGGGTCTTCCCCCCGGGTACTGGCGCCGAACTTGCCATCACAGGCCAAACTTGCTACCGAACTCAGCATCACCAGAACCCGAACTTTGCTTCACCAGAACTTAGCTTCGCCCGGAAGAACTGAGCAGCGGCTGAGCAGTGAGCTTCGTGCGAACTTTGCTTCGCCCGAACTCAGCTGCGCCCGAACTTCGCTTCACCAGAACTTTGCTTCACCCGAACTCTGCTTCGCCCTCAGCTGCGCCCGAACTTTGACACCTTGCCAATAAGCCCAAATTATGCATGCACGGCAACTTCCAGCTCAGAAGATGTGAGAATGGGGGTTTTGTAGGTCGTTCACTGCCACTGCTTCAGCGCACTTGTCGACCCAGTAGCCCTGTTCCCCTCATGTGTGTTCGCGACAACAGTTGTCACGGTCTCGAGTGCTTGAACCCAGCTCAAGCGCTGAGTATTCCACCAATCGATATGCATCAGGATTGTGTTCTGGGAAGGCGGGGTAACCAGCATGTAAACTTACGTCAATCTTACTATCCGCAACTTCTTCCTACCTTTTTGGATTGAATGAGCACTCGTTGTATTCAACAAAATATATTTTTTATGAATCTGGAAATCGCGATACCCGTTGTATTTAACGGTACCAGCCCCCACTGATAATCCGACCCCCCAGTAAGCTACTGATCACCTGAACCGTGCATCCATCGTGACGCATGGGCCGCCCCTGGTGCGCACTGAGCAATTGGCGTTCAGCATCCGAAGGGCCTCTCTTTCCTGATTGTCGTGCTTACACGTACACCACCTTGTAAAGTTACGATGAGAGATCTAGAACTTGCCGAGGCTGTTTGAGGAGGAAGGTAGTTCTGCAAAGATGGCCCGAGCTGCAGTGGACATCTCCTCAACGCAGCCCGCAGCAAAGCCCTGTTTCACGCCTCCGTCGAAGGCGAAACTGCCTCCGAAGAGTCGGGTTCAAGTGGGCAGCTCCGGTAACTTGCAGAGCATGAATGGAAGGCCGTAGACGGCGCTCGTGTTACGCCGCTTTTCAGCCAAATCGGGTATGTTACGCTCGTGTTACGCTGCTTTACAGCTAAATTGGACGTGTTACGCTGGTTTACAGCCAAAAGTATCATGTTAAGCTCGTGTTACGCTGTTTTACAGCCAAATTGGGCATGTTTGGTCGAAGTAGATGCGGACCAGGGCTTACGCTCCGTTTTCGGTCTCAGAGAAAATACGTGTGGTCCACATGTGGACGCGTAAAGTTCGGGGGGGAAAAAAAACCTTTCTCTATGTGCGGCGGGCAAAGAAACAGCGCCACTACGGACTTGGCTGTGCAACACTTGGCGGTCGTTGGTGGCACTCCTCGGCCGACCGATAGCAAGACTTTTCCGAGCGGCTTTGGCAGATCGTGGTGTGACCTTGCGACGATGACTTCTGTGGCTTGAGCGCCAAGCCCCAAGGTGCGCCAAGCCTTGATGCTCTAGTTTGGGAAACGGTAGCCACATGACCCTGGCAGTACCACCGAACACGTGAAGCTTGGCTCCCGTGTAGCAGGATTTCCCTGGTACCGTGGTCGCGGGTGTCTCTGCATTGGGTGAGGTGCGGTCAAACAGGGGGGGTGTGGTGACACGGGAAGCGGAAGAGGGGACAAGAGGAAGGGCAGCGGGTGGTGGATGAGGATCAGAGGCGACGGCCGAGTATCGGGACTCGGCAACCGCGAAGTCGTACGCGATGAAAAGCGCGATGCGCCGAGGCTGGCGAGTATTGTGCAGACGCCGATTCACCCGGCACTTGAGATGCACGTCAACCTGACGTCTCTCCGAGGCGGGAACATGGCCGGTCTCAACGAAAAGCCATAAATGGCGGGCCTCCACACGTGTGGAGAATAAAAAAACCCACATGTGGATTTACATGTGGATCCACATGTGGAATAACACGTGGAGAAGAAAAAACCGAAAAAAATGAGCGTGTGGAAAACCACACGTTCCACACGTGGAGCGTAAGCCCTGATGCGGACAGTCAATGCCGGGCCTCAGTGTCAGCACCACTGGCATAACTCATGGACACTTGGGGCAGGAAAAGAAGCAGAATGCTGAATAGCTGCTGCGAATGAGTCTTTCCGGCTTCTGCGTTGTCATTTGGAGCGATGTCTTGAACTCGAGGTTTCAACCGCAAGCTTGCGAAGGCACGTCAACTCCAGACGGGACGGACAGGTCAAAGAGGACCAGTGGCGGTCGAAGGCATCCAACCGTAACTGCAGTGATCGAAGGGATTTAGAGCGCTTGAAGGCGCCTGTCTAAGTAGTCGTTGCTGTCACTGTTTGGAACCTTGCACCTTGCAGTCGTAGTTGTTGCTGCAGTCGTAGTCGTGTGCACTTCCTCCGAAGGTGTGCGTGGCACCACACTCCTGGAGCACTTCAAACAGATGAATTCCTCTTGTACCAGTCTCTTCTTCACTTCGAGCACACGCGCCGCGGGCTGACGAAACGAAGCAACCTTTCTCCAGGTTTCGCACTGCAGATTTTGCAGCATCCCTGTTCTTCAGTACCCGCCATCCCAGTTCTGAAGTGCGCTCATAGGGGATGGCAATATGCCTGGTGAAGTGAAGTGCAAAAGGAGGGGCCATGGGGGGTCACCTTTTTGGGATCCGAGGTGGTATTCTGACAATTTCGTGACCGATCTTTCCATTCCGTGTCTTCTCGGGAGCAACATGCACATATCACACGTATCACACGCGCTCCCGGTATGATCTAAATATAATTATATCGGGTTGAACGCGTGGGTCATCTTTTTTTCTAGACCCTCGGGAACAGAGAGACACCTGCGCTCATAGCATCAAAAATTGGTCGATTTAGTGGAGCCTTTGGTGACTGTGTGCGCTGCCATAGGTTGGTCATTTTTGACATAATATCAAAATAAAAAGTGACACAGCCCCCCTGAATATAGAAGTTTGATAGAAGTTGTCAAGGTTCCTAGTGGGTAACACCAGCGTGGGTAATATTTTTTCGACCCTCGTAGCTCGCTGGGTCAGGGAAATCCCGACAAAATCCAAAAGTAGTAGTAGCAGCCCAGATCTCGCTACTTGACCTGACACAGCTGCCACCCAGAAGGCCGCAGCAGTAACCTTCGCAATGAAGGCACGCGCGGCTGAGTGTATGTAGGCGATCCATACAACAGCTGCATCAGACGCAGCTTGATCCGAGAGCTCGCTAGGGGAGGTGACGCTGCTCACCTGCCAGTCTCTCAACTGACTGCTGCCCCCAAAATCCAAAAAAAAAAAAAAGAACGTCAGAAACACAACAAGAGAAACGGGCGGCGGGGTTCACGCATGAAGATCGTTTCTGTTGCCATAAGAGAATTGATGACACGCTGCGGCATCGCAACAAGGAAAAGCCGGGAATGTGGCCGGAAGAAGCTTACGCGTTAGTGAGCGACCTCGGGCCAGACCTGACTCACAAGTACGACAGACCATTTCGCATATTTGGACTTTCTTCATGAGGAACTTCCACCGTCAGATGACGGGCGATGGAAATGTGGCTACAAACTGTGCCATTTTTCATTTGACAAGAAGGCCGATTGGAAGAACCATGAAAAGACATGCTTCCACAGCCGGGATTCAAAGGACTTCATGATTTGCAAGTTCTGCAGGACCGCAATCCAGAGGAAGACCATGTGGAAACAATAGCTTGCAGGAGGCACGAGTAAGCCGCCTGCAACAGACTCCGAAACCTGCAACAGACGCCGAAGCTTGCAACTGACGCCGAAGCCTGCACCGAAACCGGCTCGTGAGACTGTCCTTCCCGATACTTCTTTCGGCAGTGCAACGAGCAAGCCAGGAGAGGCTGCGGGCGAGGCGCCCACAGAGCCACCAACAGGGCCAGTCTTCAAATGGTGTGCCGGGGCTAAAAAGACGCACGCAGCTGATGATGGAATGAAAAGCGAGAACTAGCATGAGTCGAAAGATCTGCACCCGCGCATGAACGGTGCGCACTTGCTGACGTTGGTTGCATTGCCTGCCAAAGGCCGTCGCCTTCTTTTTAGAGTTAAAGTTCGCTTAAATTCCGGGGGTTTAGGGTCTCCGTATGACCGTTCATGAATGGGTTCTCTTAGAGCAAGAAAGGGCTATGTGGTTACGGGTTGTATATTTGGTGCACGCTTTCGTTTTGGGTTATGGCTAGCCATGTCCAGGACTGTTTGTGACCGACACCAAGTTGTGAATTTTGTTGCATTAGTCATAGTTGGCAAGCAAGGCAAAGTTGGTGACCCCCGAAAAAAGCAAAGTCGATTTGCTTCAGATTTGCTTCAGATTCGCTCAATTTTGCTTAAATTTGCTCAAGCAAAATTGAAGCAAAGTTCGGCAGGAATGGTGAATCCAGCGTCGCATGCGGGCACTGTTCTTCATAGCGAATAGGACATTCTGCAGCCCCCTTTCGTCTCATGTTCAGCGCATGGCCGAAATAGTGGACCACAATCCCATCCCCTTTGTACCTTGAGTCCCTTCAGTAGAGTCATGTTGTCGCACAAACCACGAACAAATACCAATGCCTCATCTATGTTGTTTCGTCCCCAGCGTCGTTTTTCGAACTGTTTGCCTTACCTCCCGGTTCGCCGCAGTCTCTGGTTGCTCGCTCTGCTCTTTCCAATGCCATTCGTGGATTAGAAGGTCGGTATTTTAACTTCCCACGGTCTCATCTCTTTTGTGGTCCCATCTCACCTTCAAGACACGGCTGTGTCACGCATACTCTTGACAGACGCTAGCGTCCGGCTTTATGCATGTGTGGTACAGTCGTTGTAGCAAGGGGTTTCATCCGACACTCGGATGAGGTCGTTACTTCACCGCCATAGGATGTTCCCTGCCTGAAGGTCTGTTTGGCTGCCCTTGGGTTGCCCGTGTCGGTGTTGAACTCTTTCTTCAACAGCACGGCCTTCTGCGGTTCTTCTCTCTTGCCTGACTCCTTGCTTCCACCGGGCCTACGGGTAGGACGAAACCTGCCGTTCAGTGTCGCAGCTTGCCCTGCCTGCGGTACGGCTCGCAGGCCTTACTTGCCGTCTGCTCTTGTATGGCGGCCTCGTAGGTGCACATCGACTTCGAACGCCTGCTGGTTCGGTGTGGCCTCTTGTTGAGACCGGCCATGTTCTCACCTCGTTGACATGCATCCACTGCCCCTGTTATTTGAACATGACCCACCGGACAGTAGAGGAACGAGTGCCCTTGTTCATGTCTAACGCCCCCTGCCCTCATAGACCCTAAGTCACATCGAGTCTTCAGCTTTTCTGGTGTCATGTTGGGGGTTTCGATCGTCCTTCTCCTTCCGTTCCGGGAACACGGTACGAATGGTTGAGCATTGCGAGACTTTTCTTCAACAGCACCATATATACTTGTCGCCCTGCACGGCTATCGGGCAACGCAGTCGCGGCTCCGTTTCCGCAGGTTCACCTTTTCCTGCCTTCGTTGCATGCTTCCTCAGTTGTCAAAATCCCTTGTACATGATGCCTACTTTGCTTAAACTTGCTTTTATTTGCTCGTAATCTGAAGCAAAACTCCTTGGCAAATGTAAGCAAAGTCTTCTTTGCTTGCCAACTATGTTTATTAGTGTGTGTGGGCCTTTGAAGCGTGGATGATGCCTCTCGCGCTGCTCCCCTTGAGGTTCTTGGCTCATGCCAAAGCGCCGCCGCCCGGGTTAAGGGGTTGCGGCATCAGGCGCAACGATGTTTACTAGTGTGTGTGGGCCTTTGAAGCGTGGATGATGCCTCTCGCGCTGCTCCCCTTGAGGTTCCTGGCTCATGCCAAAGCGCCGCCGCCCGGGATAAGGGGTTGCGGCATCAGGCGCAACTATGTTTATTAGTGTGTGTGGGCCTTTGAAGCGTGGATGATGCCTCTCGCGCTGCTCCCCTTGAGGTTCCTGGCTCATGCCAAAGCGCCGCAGCCCGGGTTAAGGGGTTGCGGCATCAGGCGTGGGCCAGGGCCAGGGAGGCTGTTCGGAGGGGTCACCACCCACCAACTATGTTTATTAGTGTGATTGTCAGGCCTTCGACTACCCTGAGCAACGCACTGTGCACACTCCGTGTCTACGTCACAGCAGATGGAACGCGTTTGTTGCGCCGCCGCGGGGGCGGCCTACGAGTGGGTATCGTTGTGGCCTCCCACACTAAGTACATTCCTTCGTGGAGTGTAGTCTTGGCCCCCCACGTTCTACAAGCCGTCGCCTTCTTTTTGGAATGCAAGTTTTTAGTAGCGTTTCTTGTGGATTAGAGGTTCGGTGTTTTAGGGTCTCCGGTTGGCCATTGAGGCCGTGAGGCGGGTAGAGAACCGAGAGTGCTTCAAAGTACCCACATCAAAGTGGACGGCGACTCTAAGTCTAAGTTTACCCGAGACTAATTGCTACGTCCTTTGCTGATGACATCCGTCCCTGGTAAGGGCAACCTAGGGATCCGGGGGTTTTAAGTCTCCGGGTGACCAATGTCGTAAAGGTTTCTTTAAGGTATCGTATACTAGTGTGCTGCTGGCGGCTGCGCGCGTGTCGCCGTTGTTAAGAACGACTCTACTTTTACGCTCCGCCAGCAATCCCATACAGAGAACCGAGAGTGCTTCAAAGTACCCATATCAAGTGGACGGACCCTAACTCTTAAGTTTACCCACCTGCGATAATTGCTACGTCCTTTGCTGATGACATCCGTCCCTGGTAAGGGCATCCTTTTGGAGTGCAAGTTCGCTTAGGGATCCGGGGCTTTATTGTCACCGGGTGACCGTAGTCATAAAGGTTCCATTAAAGTATCGTATATTAGGGCGCGCCTGCTTTTTATGCTGGCGGCTGAACGCGTGTCGCCGTTGTTAAGAACGACTCTAATTTTACGCTCCGCCAGCAATCCCATACAGAGAACCGAGAGTGCTTCAAAGTACCCATATCAAAGTGGACGGACCCTAACTCTAAGTTTACCCACCTGCGATAATTGCTACGTCCTTTGCTGATGACATCCGTCCCTGGTAAGGGCATCCTTTTAGAGTGCAAGTTCGCTTAGGGATCCGGGTGTTATAGTCTCCGGGTGACCGTAGTCATAAAGGTTCCTTTAAAGTATCGTATATTAGGGCGCGCCTGCTTTGTATGCTGGCGGCTGCACGCGTGTCGCCGTTGTTAAGAACGACTCTACTTTTACGCTCCGCCAGCAATCCCATACAGAGAACCGAGAGTGCTTCAAAGTACCCATATCAAAGTGGACGGACCCTAACTCTTAAGTTTACCCACCTGCGGTAATTGCTACGTCCTTTGCTGATGACATCCGTCCCTGGTAAGGGCATCCTTTTAGAGTGCAAGTTCGCTTAGAGATCCGGGGCTTTATTGTCACCGGGTGACCGTAGTCATAAAGGTTCCATTAAAGTATCGTATATTAGGGCGCGCCTGCTTTTTATGCTGGCGGCTGCACGCGTGTCGCCGTTGTTAAGAACGACTCTAATTTTACGCTCCGCCAGCAATCCCATACAGAGAACCGAGAGTGCTTCAAAGTACCCATATCAAAGTGGACGGACCCTAACTCTAAGTTTACCCACCTGCGATAATTGCTACGTCCTTTGCTGATGACATCCGTCCCTGGTTAGGGCATCCTTTTAGCGTTTTTTCCTTAGAGTGCAAGTTCACTTAGGGATCCGGGGGTTTATAGTCTCCGGGTGACCAGTGTCGGATAGGTTCCTTTAAGGTATCGTATATTAGTGTGCTGCTGGCGGCTGCACGCGTGTCGCCGTTGTTAAGAACGACTCTAATTTTACGCTCCGCCAGCAATCCCATACAGAGAACCGAGAGTGCTTCAAAGTACCCATATCAAAGTGGACGGACCCTAACTCTAAGTTTACCCACCTGCGATAATTGCTACGTCCCTTGCTTACCGAGTAAGGGCATCCTTTTTAGCGTTTTTTTTTTTAGAGTGCAAGTTCACTTAGGGATCCGGGGGTTTATAGTCTCCGGGTGACCAATGTCGTAAAGGTTCCTTTAAGGTAATCCCATACAGAAAACCGAGTGTGCTTCATAGTACCCAAAACAAAGTGGACGGACCCTAACTCTAAGTTCACCCACCTGCGATAATTGCTACGTCCTTTGCTGATGACATCCGTCCCTAGTAAGGGCATCCTTTTTAGCGGGTTGTTCAGCGTTTTTTCTTAGAGTGCAAATTCACTTAGGGATCCGGGGTTTTATAGTCTCCGCATTGTCGTAAAGGTTCCTTTATGGTATGGTATGTCATGTGCGTATCGTATCTGCTGTAGGGGCAGTACGTGTACTTGTGTGTGTCTGTGTTGCTTATTGCCGACTATTCGACTTATTTTAACGCGCGCTCTTATTTCTATGTGGCTTGCCTTCTTTTTAGAGTTAAGGTTCGTTTGAGAATATTTTCTTCTTCTTTCTTTCCGCAGCAATGGGTACCAGGGAAAGCCTGCTACACGGGAGCCAAGCTTCACGTGTTCGGCGGTACTGCAGAGCCACGGGCCTACGGGTCAAGTGGCTACCGATTTCCCAAACTAAAGCATCAAGGCGTGGCGCACCTTGGGGCTTGGCGCTCGCGCTGAACACAAGCTCGTCGAGACGGTCAGCCGCAGGGCAGAGCGGACGGGGTTGTGGCCTCCGACTCAAGTTTTGTAAGCTGTGGTTGGCCGTCACCTTCCTGGACCAGGTGCGGCCTTTTTCTTCTTCTTTTCTTCCGCGGCAATGTATCAGGGCACTAGCTTGGTCTCCGGTCCATTTTCCAAATTTGGACCGCTAACGGCTTTTTGTGCTTCCACTGTTTTTCAGCGGTTTCTGCACTTAGGGGGCTCGCCTGCCAAGGGTTGCATGTGTCCTCCTCTCTGGCCACGCGACGTATCTTCACGACAAGGCTGGGCCCTGAGAGGCCCTCAGAATGCACATTGGCCACTCTGCCGGGGCTTGGTGGAAAGGACCCTGAAAGGACCCTGAAAGACCCCTGTTTTTCGAAAAAAAGAGGGGCCCCCAGCAGCTCAAAACCAGGATCCTGCCACTTGGGTGGTCCTAAAATGCTCGGGAAATTCAGACTAAAATGCTCGGGAAATTCAGAATAACTGGTCAGATGCTCGTTTAGGCTGAAATAATGGCTGCAGATTGCAAAAACAAGACAGAATCACCTCCCACAGGTGGTGGTGGTGGTGGTGGTGGAGTCCCATTTTTTATTTCTTTTTTCTTCGGCGGCCTTTCCAAAACTTGGACTGACAGTCCAAATGTGGATATCATGCAGGGTCAAAACCTTGTGTCTTTTTGGAAATGGCCAAAAAAAAATTCCGGAAAAAAATTGGGGGTTTTAAATTTTAAAATTTTGGAACAAACACTGCAGTAATTTTTAGAGTGAAAATTCGCTTGAAACTCCGGGGGTTTAAAGTCTCCGGGTGACCTTCGTCGTTAAGGGAAGATATTCTTTGTGCTCTGAGTGTCGTAAGAGTGGTGGTTACACGAGGTAAGAGGATCGGTGGGTACCTTGGTCGTTGGTCATTGGTGGTTTCGGCCATTGTCCACATACCTTGCTTACGGTAGGCCCTCCTCAGTATGGTGCCGCAGTAGGTGACTGTCTGTCTTCTTTTTGATGAAGTTGAGCAAAATTATTTTTCCAAAAAAATTTGGGGGCCATCGGCCCCGCGGCAGCGTTTTAAAAAAGACACAAGGGTTTGACCCTGCATGATATAGAAGCTAATCCCCTGAATTTATACAAAGAAAAACCCTCCGCACCTTTGTTCTGCGAGCTGGAAACAATCGCGGAGAAGACGGTCTGCGCCTCCGCTTCGGTGAAGTCGAGGGAGAGGGCGAACTCAGTGAATTCGGTCATGTCGATGATGCTGTTCTGGTCCTTGTCGATGCGGGCGAAGACGTCTCGGCCTTCGCCCTGACGCATGACCTCCTTGCACCACCGGGTGACCAGCATGTCGGCCGTGATGCGGTTGAGCTCGTCCTGCTTGATGTGGCCGTCCTCGTTGTTGTCGACCTGCTCGAACACCCGCACCGCCGCCTCCTTCGACAGCAGCAGCGTCCGGCGCGCCCAGACCCAGAACTCGTCGAAGGACACCAACCCGTCGCGGTTGGAGTCGAGCTCTTCGAACACCGCGGCCGCGCCCCCCCGGGCAGTCACCTGGTCCTTGAACACAGCCACCAGCAGCTGCAGCTCGTCGACGCCGCGGCGCTGCCGCAGCAGCTTCGCGACTTCGTCCTTTTCGGGCAGTGCGTCAGCCGGCGCACCGCCGAGGGTCGCGGCGCACTCCGGGTCCTGTTCCCACTCGATGATCCACTTCCCGCTTTCTGACTCGAGTTTCGCCATCTGCTCGCCGTGGCGCTCGAGGCCTTGGAGCAGCGCTTTGTGGATCCGCAGAAGGGACGCCGTGTTCGCGAAGAGCAGCGCAGCGTCGTGCGCATGTGACTCGTCCCGGTCGACGAGGGGCTGCAGCGCCGGCTGGAACGTGTGCACGACCGCCGAGATCTGCGAGACGTACGTCTTCTCGGTCTGCAGCAGCTCGCCGACGGCGAGCCGCAGGAGCAGATTCGGGTCGCCCGGGCCTTGCTTCGCGCTGGCGGTCGCGATCTGCAGCCCGCGCTGCGCGAGGGACGCGGCGCCGAGCCCGTGGGCAGGCGAAGCCTCGAGCAGCTTCTGCCGGCGGAGCAGCTGGACCACCCGGTGGAACGACGTCGTTTTGAACACGTCGCCGGTGTCCTTCGCGTCGTCATCCGGCGCGTTGTAGGCGCCCGACAGCACTGCGCACCGCACCGCGGCCCAGCCTTTCAGCGGCGGCGGGTCCCCGCTGCGCGGAGAACCCGCCGGCGAATGGGCCTGTCGGTTGGTCGTGGTTGATTTGCTTAACTTATGAGCGCGGAATTGTGCTCTGCGTTTCCAGCATTATTTTGGAGTTAAAGTTTTTTTGACTCTTTTGACAATTTGAGGCTTGAAAAAATTAGTATGGCGCTTTCTTTTGTTTGTGCGCACTAGCGGAACTCACCTGCTTTGGTAAGTTTCATGTAGTACGCTGCCAACTACTAATTTTTAGTACCGACAATGCATTGTTAACACAAAAATCGGTGATTTTTTAGACTCTCCGGTTGACGACGAAGGCTGGACGTCGGGTATTGAGGCAGACTGGTGATATTGACACATTTCGACTTTACCCGTCCGCTTTTTTTTTTTATTTATTTATTTTTTCGTGCTGGCAACCGTGTTCGCTTTAAGACCGGTGGCCCAGTCATTTTTCAAAACCGCCTCTGGGCAGCTTCTTATTTCGATGCTTGTCAGGCGTGTGGCTTTTTTTAGCGTTTATTGTGGTTCAGAGGTTCGGTGTTTTAAGGTCTCCGGTTGACCATTGAGGCCGTGAGGCGGGTAGTATGAGGGTAGCAGGTATGAGTACACACGTTCACTAGATGCGAGGCGATCCAACTACCGGTATTTTTTAGCGTTTATTGTGGTCTAGAGGTTCGGTGTTTTAGGGTCTCCGGTTGACCATTGAGGCTGTGAGGCGGGTAGTATGAGGGTAGTAGGTATGCTTAAACACTTTAACTACGGCTAGCCATGTTTGTAAGTGTTGCGACCGACACCAAGAAGGAATTCGCTTTGAATTTAGTCTTGGGCCCCCCCATGTTGAGCAGGGGTTGCCATGCAGCTCGTATCGGTCTGTAATATGCGTTCTTACTTCCGTTGGGGTGAGGAGGACGTGCGGTGGGGAGGGTCGGGTAGTAGAAAGAGAAAGATCTTATTTCCCATCCCTTTGATTTTTCCGCCGGCGGTACAATGAGACGTTGAAGGAAGACGTTGGATAGAAGGAGGAAGAGACGATTCTTCGTTTGGGTTTTTTTGCTACGACGCAGCGAGCGTCGGGGTTCCGTGGAGAAACACAGGACCACCTTGCTCCTGTCCTTGCGAGGTTGCGAGGGGGGCCGGTCAATTGAATTCTTCCCGCTATGGAACAGAGGGCCCGCTGACTCGCAGGAGGAAACACTTCTGAGGGGTACCCTCTTCCGTGTGCCAATCACGCGGAAGGAAATCCAACCTCCGAGGAGCAAGAATTGTGCGAGCTCCCCTTTCCAAGGGACGGGTGGGAGGGAACTTTGATTGAGATTGACGACAGCAGGTGTAGTAGTGGTGAAACTCAGCAACTGGTTGTAGACCTATTTGTGTTTCCGACGATCCCGTGAGACGTACAGATTGGTGTCTTTCGACCTTTGTTTGTTTGTGAGGTTCAGCTTGGTGCGTGTGGTCGGTGGGCGGGGGGGTTGGTTAGGAAGCTCTACTGTATCGGGCTAGACTTTAATTCATGCTTGAGCCAGGATGCCCACTCCGCTATTTTTTTATCAGTGCTCGTATTCCGGCCAGGGGACTTCAGCTCTTTGTCTGACCGAGCAAAAAAGCCGGTTTCAGCCAAACCCCCGGTTTTGGGGCTCTGCGGTGCCTGCGGGTGCCTGAGTCCTGGAGCCGTCGCCCCGCGCACGCAAACAATGGGGCGAAGGGGGGTGGTGAGATATAAGCTTGCGGTATTGGTGTGCGCACTATCAAACTACGGAGATGGTAAGTGAAAAGCTTCGAATTGCAGTGACACGAAGGCTCGCTCCGTCCACACACAACTTTTGGAGGCCCTCTACAGTGACTGGGCGTCTCGGCAGGCCCATGCAGCCAAGTAGCCTGCTTCAGTATTTTCGGCGGGTTTCCTTCCCCTGGTCAGGGCGGTTCACTCCGTTGAGTTGTTTGTTCAGGTTTTCACTGGATTTCTTGGTCAAGCACCAGTTGGCACAGCCCTTTCCATGAATCAAAACATCAAAGTGACCCAGGAAAAGGTACGGCTGGTCGTTGTTCATTTCATCACACGTTAGTACTGGCCGTTGTCAGCATGTTAGACATACTGGATCAAGTACGGTCGACTCAGTGTCGTCGCTGGGTTTCGGCTCCGGACGGTAATTACGTAGGGCGCATGTGGTTCTGCAGTACCGCCGAACACGTGAAGCTTGGCTTCCGTGGAGCAGGCGTTCCCTGGTACTGCCTATGTATGTAGTGGTAGTATGTGTCGTCCGGGAACAAGTCAAGGGAGAAGAACGGAGCAATCTTTACAACCAAACGAGTAACATAAGGTGGCTGGAGTGGGGGGTACCATAGTACTAGAAGTAGCATGTGTCGTCCTAATCCGGGAACAAGTCAGGGAGAAGAACGGAGCAATCTTTACAACCAAACGAGTAACATAAGGTGGCTGGAGTGGGGGGTACCATAGTACTAGAAGTAGCATGTGTCGTCCTAATCCGGGAACAAGTCAGGGAGAAGGACGGAGCAATCTTTACAAACGAACGAGTGACATAAGGTGGCCGCTTGAGCGGCGCCAATTTGAGCGCACACAGCAGCAGTGACGCGTCGGCAGTATTTGCACTTCAGGATGGGGCTGCTGTCATGAGCGTCGACGGCTAGCGAGTGTCGGCAGAGGGTGCAGTGGTCGGAGCAAGCTTGAACGTGGCAGGTCGGTGCCGCACAATGGCGCTTATGTAAAATAAGAGAAAAAAAAACACTACCGGTGGTTTCTTCGCGATCTTCTTCTTCTTTTGCCGCGCCTCCTTCTCCCTGGCCTGCCGGACGACGCGGATGAAGCGGAAGGGGTCACCGGCGGAGGCGGCGACGTGGTAGTCGGACCGGGTCATCCCTTGGCACACGTTGCGCAGGTTCTTCCGGAGGAAGTTCCACCGGCGGACAGGCGCGGGCACCAGATCTTCCTTCGACTCGTCCGAGAGCGTCGTCGCCGACGATTCCGAGAACCCGTGTGGCGACATGTCAGCTTCGTCGTCTTCCCCGTGGGCCAGGCCCTCGACGCTGGCGCGCCGCTTGGCTTTGCCGTGATGCTGCTGCTGCAGCCTGTGCCTCCTCTGGGCGGAGTGCTCCGCCGACTTGTGCCGCCGGGCGCGGTCGACCACGTCGCCGAAGCAGGCCTTAATCCCCGGGGACTTCGGCGGGCGGGAGCCGTGGCGGCTGGGCCCCGGCGCGCTCGCGCCGCCGCCGCCGTCGTCGCTGTCGCTCGGAGGCCACGCGAAGGAGAGCCCGTCCATGCCGTACCGCCCCTCGTTCGCGCGGTGCGTCTGCGTAAGGTCCGGCTGGCTGCCGCCAGCCGACGACAACGACGCAGCCGACCCCGACCACGACTCGGCCGCCGCCTCCAGCGGCAGCAGCCGCGCCCGCCGCTGCGTCTTCTTCCGCGGCTGCCGCTTCCTCTGCTCGCCCGGCCGCCGCGGGGACGTCGGCGTCGGCGGCGGCGACCCGCCATTCCGCGGGCCGCCGCCCCCCGCCGACGCAGCGGAAAAACAGCGGTCGCCGCCGGGGTCCCGCCACCCGGGGCTTCCCTGCTTCCCGCCGGGTTCGTCGACCGTGATCCTGGCGGCGGGCCTGCCGCTGTGCTGGCGGGCGGTGGGCTGCGGGCCGTCGGAGCCGTGGTCGACCTTGACTTCGGTGGCGGGCGCCGGTCTGGGACCGTCGGAACCACCCTTATTCTTGGCGGCAGACGCTCGATCGAGGCTGCCCTTGTGTTGGTGGGTGGGCTGCGGGCCGTCGGAACCCGTGTCGGCTGGGTGGTCGACCTTGACTTCGGTGGCGGATGCAGGTTTGGGACTGCCCTGCTGGTGCGGGCCGTCGGAACCAGCGTCGATTGGGTGGTCAACCTTTCTATCGGCGGCAGATGCTCGATCGAGACTGCCCTTGTGCTGGTGGGTGGGCTGTGGACCGTCGGAACCAGCGTCGACTGGGTGGTCGACCTTGATTTCGGTGGAAGATGCAGGTTTGGGACTGCTCTTGTGTTTTCGGCCGCGGTGTGGACCGTCGGAACCAGCGTCGATTGGGGGGTCAACCGTTCTATCGGCGGCGGATGCTCGATCGAGACTGCCCTTGTGCCGGTGGGTGGGCGGACCGTCGGAACCAGCGTCGACGGGGTGGTCGACCTTGATTTCGGCGGAAGATGCAGGTTTGGGACTGCCCTGCTGGTGCGGGCCGTCGGAACCAGCGTCGATTGGGTGGTCAACCTCGATCCTGGCGGCAGGCGGGCCGTCGGAGCCCGTGTCAACTGGGTGGTCAACCTTGATTTTCGTGGCGGACGCACGATCGGAGTTGGTCTTGTGCTTTAGGACGGGCTGTCGACCATCGGAGCGGCCGACCTTGATATTCGTGGCAGACGCACGGTCAGGGCTGCCGGTGGGTTTTCGGGTGGGCCGTGGGCCGTCGGAGCCCGTGACCTCGGCGGCGGATGCAGGTTTGACACTGCTCTGGTGGCGTGGCCCGTCGGAACCAGCGCCGATGGGACGGCCAACCTTTTTCTTGGCGGCAGAAGCACGGTCGAGACCGCCCTTGTGCTTGTCGACGGGAAGCGAGCCATCGGGTTTTCTGGCGGCAGATGCGCGGCCGGGACTGTCCTTGCGCTTGCGGGCGGGTTGCGGGCCATTGTCAACCTTGTTTCCAGTGGCAGGTGCACGATCGAGACTGCTCTTGGGTTTGTGGGAGGGCTGTGGACCACTGGAACCAGCTCTGTTTCTGGTGGCAGATGCGCGGTCGAGGCTGCGCTTGGGCTTTCGGTGGGGAGGGCGCGTGCCTTCCTCGAGCAAGTCGAAATCCGAATTAATCAAACCCGGGCCTTCGTGGGCCCCCGAGGAACCGCGTTCTGCAGCTCCGCCGGGGTGTCGTTCGGCGGGCGCAATGTCCTCCTCCTCCTCGAGCAAATCGAAGTCCGAATCAACCAGAACAGAGCGCTGCTGATTAGCTTCGACGGCCGAGCGGAGCTCCGCGGCCCGGTCGGTGTCCACGCCCCCCTCGAGCAAGTCGAAGTCCGAGTCGACCAAGACAGAGCGTTGGCGGTCAACCTCGCCGCCCGAACGGGATCCCGGAGAGCCACCGGGGCTTCGATCGCCATGCGCATGTTGGTCCAGCAAGTCGAAATCCGAATCGGCCAAGACAGACCGTTGGCGGTCTACTTCGACACCCGAACGCGGTTCTGCGAAGCCACCGGGGCTCCCGTCGCCGTGCGCATGCTCGTCGAGCAAGCCAAAATCCGAATCAACCAAAACAGACCGCTGGGGGTTAACTTCGACCCCCGAACGGGGTTCCGGAGGGCCACCGGGGCTTCGGCCGGGGTGGTGCGCACCTTCCTCGAGCAAGTCGAAGTCCGAGTCGATCAAACCGGGGCCTTGGCGGTCGTCTCCGGCCCCCGGCAGGTCTGAGGAACGACGCTCCGCGGTGTTATTGGGGTTCCGGTTGGTCGGGTGCGCGAGGCCGCGAATCAAGCCGGAGCTGCGAGGGTCAAAAAGTGCACGGTCCACCGCTGGAAGCGACGCCTGCGCCGGGGAGCCGCGGCCGCTGGCGGCGCGGTGGCTGGGCCGGGTGGGATGCCGCGGCGTGCCGGCCGTTTCGCAGGGAAGGGCGCCCTGTGCACCCGTTGCTTGGTTGCTCCTACTCCTGCTCCTGCCGCTGCTGCTGCTGCTCCTGCTGCTGCCGCCGGCGGGATGACGCGGCTTGCCGGCCGTTTCGCAGGGACGCGCGCCCTGTGCACCCGTTGCTTGGTTGCTCCTCCTCCTGCTCTTGCTGCTGCTGCTGCTGCTGCTGCTGCCGGCGGTGCTGTTGACGGCCGGGACGCCGAAGGGGGCGGGTGCGTCGACCCTGGGGCCGCCCGGGGGGCGGCTGAAGAAGCTGGACAGCGTCCGCTGCCGCGCCTTCTTCGGCGCCCCCGCAGGGTTCCCGTCGCACGCCTTGTGCAGAGCCCCACCATTGGTGTGCTGCGTGCCGCCGCTGTTGTTGTTGCTGCTGCTGCCCCGGTCAGCGTTGTGATCGTTGACGTTGCCGTTGGCGTTATTGCTGGCGGCGTTGCCATTGCTCTGGCCGCACGAGCTGCACGGAACGGCGGCCTGCGTGCTATAGCGGGCATCCTCCCGCATCCTGCCGGATTCGGCTTGTTGCTGGTGGTGGTTGTCATGGTGGTACTGGTGGTGGTGGTCGTGGTGGGACTGGTGATTGTCATGGTGGTGCTGGTGCTGGTGGTTATTGTCGTGGTGGTACTGATGATTGTCGTGGTGGCGCTGGTAGTGGTTGCCGTGTTGGTGGTGGTGGCTGTCATGGTGGTGCTGGTGGCGATTGTTGTGTTGGTGCTGGTGCTGGTGGTTATTGTCGTGGTGGTACTGATGATTGTCGTGGTGGCGCTGGTAGTGGTTGCCGTGTTGGTGGTGGTGGTGGCTGTCATGGTGGTGCTGGTGGCGGTTGTTGTGTTGGTGCTGGTGATGCTGATTGTCATGGTGGTGGTGGTGGTGGTGAGTGTCGTGTTGGTTCTGGTGGTGGTGCTGATTGTCATGTTCGTGCTGGTGATTGCTGTGTTGGTGCTCATGATGCTGATCATCATGGTGCTGGTGGTGAAAATCGTGTTGGTACTGGTGGTGATGCCGGTTGTCACGCTGGTGGTGCTGCTGGCGGTGACCCGGCTCAAAAAACGGAGCACCCCCGCCCTGCTGGGCGTCCCAGTGCAGCGCGTGCGGCGCCGAATGCAGCGTCCCCCGCGGCGTGTTGACCGGCGAGTGCGGGTACAAGTCGAGGCTCCCCTTCGACAACTTCCGCTGCTGCCCCGGCGACGACGGCAGCGGGGACCCCGCCGCCGCCGGCAGCGCGCCCGTGTGGCCCCCCGCGTGGGCGGGCGACTTCTTCGACGGCAGTTTCGCGGCCCCGCGCACCGCCGGGTGGTGCGCGGGCGGCGCACCGCCGCCGCCGCCGCCGCTGCTGTTGCGGCTGCCGCTGCTGTTCGTGTAGGCACGGTGCTTCGCGCTGCCGCCGCCGCCGCTGGTGTCGCTGGTGCGGCAGTTGTTGTTGCTGCCGCTGCCGTCATTGTTGGCGGGGTTGCCGCCGCCTCCGCGGGCGTCGCGGTCCCAGCGCGGCTGGTCGTCTGTGCCGTTGTCGCAGCTCTGGTTGATGTTGGCGCCGCTGCCGCTGCAGCTGTTGTTATTGTTGCTGGAGCGCTGGTTGTTGCTGTGGCCACGGCTGCCGCCGCGAGCGTCGTGGTTTAGGAGCACGCGGCTCCCGGCGCTACTGCTGTTGTTGTGGTCGTTGTGGTTGCGGTTGTTGTAGCCACGGTTCGTTTGGGTTTCGACGGGGCCGTTTCTGTTCCTGCTGCTGCTGCTGTTGCTGTCGTCGTAATCCCGCTGTGTGGCGGCGCTGCGGCTGCCGCCGGCCTCATGGTCCCGGCGCGCTTCGCCGCGGTCGCCTTCGGTGTGCGCGCGGGGGCCGCCTCCGTCGAGACGGGTATCGATGCTCCCCGCACCCGTGTTGCGTGCGCCGCCCCCAGCAGCCTCTCCTCCGCGGAGCGCACCTCGGGCCGGTGCGTCGTCGGTCTGCGTCCCTACAGACCCCACAGGCCCGGCGTCACCGCCCAGCCACCCGCCGGCCTTCCACCGGTGCAGCCCGCCCTGCCTGTTGTCGCTCTCGGCAGCCGGCTGCGGGGAAGCACCCGGGTTCGTGAAGGACACGCCCCTTTTCGACGCGAGCCGAGCGCCGCCGTCGAGCACAGCAAACGGCCCCCCACCCAGCAGCGGCCTCTTCCCGGGAGGAGAGCTCGCCGCAGCGGCGCCCAGGGGGAACGCGAGCTTCGGCGGCGGGTCGAAGAGGACCGGAAACGCGGCGGCTGCCGGCACCCACCGGACGGGCGCTGGCTGGGCCCGCGTGCAGCCGGGGTTCGGGTGCGCGGCCTGCGGCGCGTTGCGGGGGGGCTCCGCTCGGTCACTGCCATGGGCGCCGGGCTTGAGGTGCGGCGGAAGGCGGGGAACGTCCTTTTTTTCGGGCGTCTCCGCCAGCCTCGCGGCATGCGCCCCCCGGACCGGGCTGCCGGGGGGCGTGGCGGCGTGGGGCTGCGACGTAGTGAGGAGCACCGGGGAATCCGGCGGCAGCAGGCAGCTGCCGAAGCCGGGGGAGCCGCGGTGCGAGCACGAGCCCTTCGGCCCCGAGGACGACGCGAAGGACCTGCTTAAAAAGTGGGCGTGCGGCGGTTCGAAGTCGTCGTTGAACGTCGCGTGCGGGGGCCCGGGGCCCCGGTACGAAGATGTGTCGAGATGGTGGGTGGCGGATTGCTTCGCGCTGCAGCCGTGCGAAGACCCCGGCGCCTCGAAATCCGCGTGGAGCGCCGCGTGCGGCAGCCCATGTCCCTCCCTGTAAGAAGCCTCGGGTCGAGCAGTCGCCCGTTTCGCGTCATACGCCGGTTCGACGTCTTCATCGAACGCCGCATGCGGAGGCCCATGCCCTCTGTAAAAAGTGCCGGGTTGAGCAGTCGCCTGTTGCACGTCATACGCCGGTTCGAAACCTTCATCGAACGCCACATGCGGAGGCCCATGTCCTCTGTAAGAAGTGCCGGGTTGAGCAGTCGTTTGTTTCGCGTCATATGACGGTGCAAAGTCTTCATCGAACGCCGCAGGCGGAGGCCCATGCCTCCTGTAAGAAGTGCCGGGTTGAGCAGTCGCCTGTTGCACGTCATACGCCGGTTCGAAGTCTTCATCGAACGCCACATGAGGAGGCCCATGTCCTCTGTATGAAGTGCCGGGTTGAGCAGTCGTTTGTTTCGCGGCATACGACTGCTCGAAGTCTTCATCGAACGCCGCAGGCGGAGGCCCATGTCCCTTCCTGTATGAAGTGCCAGGTTGAGCAGCTGCCTGCTTCGCGGTATACGCCAGCAGCGCGGCTGGCGCGACGTTCAACGCGGAGAAGGGGGTCGGCGCTTCGGCCGCTGTCTGGGCGGCGCGCGCTGGGTTCCGCGGGTCATCGACGACGCACCAGTCCGGGACGGAGGTAACCCCAGAGTATTCGTCGAGTTCGACGGCCAGGCGGAACCCTCCCGCCTTGTCCGGCTCCCTGCGCAGCACGATGCCGGCGGCCCCCGGCGGCACGACCAGCCCGCCCGCAATGACCGTGTGCGCGGTGATCACCCGCCGCTTGGTGTCGGGACCCAGCGGGCCGTTGCCCCGGGTCCCCGGAACGACCGCCACCGGCAGGGACGCCGTCGGAACCGGCAGCTTTCGGCAAGCCCCAGCGGTATCAACCTCCCGCGGGGGGAAAAGGCGGCGGCCCTGGGCCTCGGCACCGGGGGCCAGTCGGGGAGAGCCAGCCGGTGACCCCGGAGACGAGTGTGTGGGGGTGCCGTGTGGGGTCGGCGAAGGGGGTGGCTGGGGTGGTCTCGGGGGTGAGTTGATGCTGTGCGCGCGATGCGGTGGCGGGTGACACGACGATTTCGTCGGCGACTCAGGCTCCGCCTCTCCGCGAAGCCTCCGGTAGCTCCTGGGTGACCTGGGGATGGATGGCGGCGGGGCCACTGCATTAACCTGTGTGGAGCCTGTTCGATCGTCTGCGTCCAGCTCCGCCACCTGTGCAGTCCGCAGGCTTCTGCTGGGTCTCAGCCCGTTCGGCTTCACCAGGCTGCCGGGCGCTGCCGGCGGCGATTCGCGCTCGCCCCACTCGACTCCGCCGCCACTCGCGACCGGCTTGTAGAACGCACCATGCGCGAAGAATGCCATGGCATTGTTAACCCGTCGATCCTGCCGCGATGCCGCCAACGCAAAGAGTTGCACGGCGGACGGACGAAGGACCCCTACACCAGCGGGGGGAAATAGTGCGGCTCGCCTGGCCAGGCGGTGCGTGCAAAGGGGGCTTTCTGACGCCGCGGTCTTCCTTCTAGGGTGGGGTCGGTGGGTTTCTTTGGTTCGTTCGAGGGGTTTGTTTTCTTCTTTTTTTTTTTTGTGTGTTGCGTTTTCCTGTGCAGGCGGCGGGGGTCGTTGTTATTGGTGCTGGTTTTTGAGGGATATGGAAACGGTAAGAAATCTTTTTGCGGTGGCCTCCGCTGGTCTGGTAGTCCGCTACCTCCGTTCTTTTACACTCGTACTCTTCTCTACTCACTACTGTGCAGGTTTTCCTGTCCAGGTGGCGGGGGGGGTTCGCGTGAGGGTTTTGAGTGCGTGGTTGAAACGCATCCCTACGGGTCAAGCGCTCCTCCAATTTTCGAACCATTGTCCACGCTTACAGTTCCGGTGGTTTAGAAACAGCTAGTCCGCACCGGATGTAAAACATATCGTCACATCGCGTTTCCTGGTAGCCACAACCGCGTGGCGAGCAGACGGGGTGGGGCACGGATACATCGCACTAATGCGAGCGATGAAGGGCAGTTTTGCGATGCCAACGGAAGTGAACATTCTCAGCTTCGCCCGCGAACATTTCAACATATGTGTGGCATGCTTACCGGAGCTTGGCACTTTTCAGGTGTCGAGCGTCTGCCTCCAACACGGTGTCAAATTCCAGCCCAATCTGGTACTTGGTGTACGTTATGGTCGCGCCGCACCACGGCACCCCGTGAGGGAAAGAAAGGGCAGGGCCACCAAGGCAGGTCCGTGTGAGCAACACGAACGCTAACCTCTTGCTCCGGAACCAACGCCTCGAATATGAGAGAGAGAGAGAGACGACTTAGAGTGCAGGACCATCTCTCCGGGGAGTTTCCGGTCTCCCCACTTCTCTTCGTGCTGCTACGGCGGGCGTAAATTGCTCCGGAACCAACGCCTCGAATATGAGCGAGTTAGAGTGCAGGACCATGCAGGACCATCTCTCCGGGGAGTTTCCGGTCTCCTCACTTCTCTTCGTGCTGCTACGGCGGGCGTAAGTTGCTCCGGAAGCGCGCTGCAGGTTGCGGCTCTGCTACAGTGAGTGGCGGCACCGGAGTTGGTGCCGCAGCGGACGCTCTGGCCGGCGGGTGAGCTCGTCTCGCGGGGGATCGCCGCCTTGTAACGCTGCGGGCCCTCTTCTTTCTCTCGACTGCGCGGCCCACATGACTTGATGCCCTCGCAGGGTCCCCACGCAGTCATGGGAAATACTGCCTCCGTCGCTGACCTGTACACACCCACCTGACGTGACACACCCCTGGGCGCGCGCATCCATGTTTACGGGTCGTATCCAGCGCTGCTGGGGTCACAGGATCTTCGCTGGAGCCTACAGCAGACACCAAAGAGGGTTATAGCATGGATAAAAGCGTAGCTCAGTGGTGTAACCCGAGGGAGGAAGCCTCAGGGTACCGCAGTCCAACGTTGTCCTGAGGGAGAATGGCAGCCTTTCCACTTTCGCAAGAAGGAAGCTGACCGCCAAACGCGTGTCAACACGAGTCGAGGACTTCTCAAGTGGGGATATGGTGTGGTAATGGAGCTTGCACTGCAAACGAGTGAAGGCGCCAGCAGCAGGCGAAAACGTGACTCAGTGGGCACGATGGGCCTACGCAACCCAACAGGATAAGCCACAACGACGGGCGATCTGCAGCCCAACATCCCTTTTCTCGTACGTGCCTGTGAAGAGGACGGCTCTATTGCTCCCGCCTCTTTTTCGTTTAGAGGTCCACGTGCCCCTCCCGGGGGATCCTTCTGCTCAAAACGTCCCCTTCGGCATCGTCATTTGAAGCCACGCGTGCTCAACAAGAGACGAAGGGAAAGCCGTCCGGTGGCATTGCATGTACGGAAGGCGAGACAAACTCAAAGAAGAAGAGGAAACGGATGCAAGCATGCCCGCGTTACCGGGACAGGCCGCTTTCCACGAGAACGCGCTTCAGCTAGGTCGTTCGGTGCCAAGAACGCCGCCAGAGGGGGGCCCTTGAACAGTTACAGCAAAAGGAGGTCGGAGTGAAATCGAAGTGCAAACTGTGTGTTTTCTTTCTTTTGAACTGGTTGCGGTGTACGTATCCTGATCCTAAAGGGCGGCCCTCAAACAAAGTACTTGCTCGAGTTAGTCGGAATGAAGACGGTGTGCAAACGTGTTTTTTCACGCACGGAGTCGTGTGTTGGCGACATACAGAACTGAAGGACGCCTGCCCACGGTAGCAGTCGGCAACATACGAAGACAAACTTCGTTTGTGCAGCGGAACCTCGTCCGAGGGCAGTCAGAAGGTTCTCCTTCTTCATGCGGCCCCAGCCCCTCCCTCTATACCACCCAACAAGCAATGACACGCATCGCACATTGCCGGGCACTAGCGTCCGGCAAGAGCAAGCATGGCACAGCCAGCTACCTGGAAGGTGGGACGAGTGGCATCGGTTGAGGACAAAGCCACTTGTGCAGAAGTGGGGAACAACTTTTGAAATGGTGTATCGTCGGGACGACACGAACACACTTTTTTCTACTTTTCCTTTTTATCCAACCACACCCTGAAGGCTGTGTGGTATCCCACCGTGAAGTCCAGCCGCGTGCAGCACGAGGCTGTCCATGAGCAAAGAAGAAACTCTTAAACCCACTGGGGTTTTAAAGACGGTTTTGGGGCAAGTATTGTTTTGAGTCTTTCGGCCGACCGCTGAGGCGATGGGGGGCCTTTTTGTGTGGGTATTTCTTCATGCGATTCGTGTGCGAAGAGCATATGCACATCGACTTCGCAAACTTGCGACCCCGACGTGAGAGCAACGTCAACCAGAGACTGGCTGTGCGTGTGTACGGAAGGCGTGGGTCAAGTGACGGGCAGAGCATCGACTTGCAGCTGTGACGAGTGGGTTCACCACCGCTCCACTTGCGCAGCGCAAAACCAAAGCTGCGACGACCCGCGACGTGGGTGCGAACAGAAAGACGATTGGACGTGTGTCTGCGCTCCGCCATCACTGCCATGGAAGTAGGAGGCACTGTTCAATACTGCTCATACGACGAGTGTAACATGCAGGGTCAAAACCTTGTGTCTTTTTGGTGAATGGCCACCCATTTCTTCCGGAAAAATTGGGTTTTTAAAATTATAGAAATTTGGAACAAACACTGCAGTAATTTTTGATGAAGTTTTTTGTTGAACGCTAACGCCCGCCACTAAACCCAGATTTACCTGTGTTTCGTGTGGGCTACAGCACATTTACCTCCTTTGATCTATCGCAACTGGCAGTCTCCTCAAGCATTTCCTAAAGGGGGGCGAATAATTGTACCTGACAACTATTTGATTTGGGCAAATAAAAAAAATCTTTTTGGCGGCGAAGAATTGGGGGTGTCGAATAAGAAAAAAGATTTCGGTGCAACCGAAGGAAACAGCATCCCCAGGCAGTGCTGCAAGCGAGGGCACCACGGAGCACGGCCAGCGGTGAAGCGAGGGCCTGACGGCTAACGGGGTGCCGGAGCCGAAGCCGCGGCCCCAGGGCCCGCAACCAACGGATCGGGCGCGTGTCGGAGCAAGCGGGTCGACCGCGGGACCACCGACGAACGGTGAACGTGCGTTAGGGACGGACGGCGCCTGCCCGCGAAAGCGCGGACACAACGACGAGCAAGCCGGTGGAAGCGACCGAGGCCGCAGCACCGTCAAAGGTGGCGAAGGCAAGGAACATCGGGGAATCGAGATCCCGGCCGCGGGGACAACCCGCGACGGAGAACAGGAAGTGCGCTGGATCATCTGGTGATTCCTTGAGCTCGTCAAACTGCACAGCGGACGTGAAGCGCACCGGAGACAAACAGTACGCGGGGCAAGAAGCGACCGAAGCATGGCACAACGCGTGCAAAGAGGTAGCGGCTTGTGCAACTACGTTCCGTTTCAACTTGCCCCTGAACTGCAGATGCCGTGCTGTTAGTGACAGTCCGGACCGGAAATAACCCGGACGGAAAAAGTCTGGAACGCTGGAGCATAGCAGTACGTACTCTACGTACTCATACTGCGTGGTGGTGTGTGCATGCATACACATACGTTGCTGCTACGTACACCATGTAGATGCTACGTACGCATACGCGCTGCTGCTACGTGCTATTGCTACGTGCTGCTCCATGTTTATTCCGGATCAAAATATTTCCGGCCTGGACTTACAGCAGTCCAGAATGTACTTCTGTTTAGGGTAAGTAGAAAGGGCGCGGGGCGACGCCACTGACTTAGACACACGGGCAAGACGGCGGAAGCTGACCGCCCGCTAGTTCTTCTCGTAGCTAGCCACCGTGATATCCTTCACCGTATCTTACGCGGCAAGCACTTCGGACCCAAGCGGTACTGCGCAGATTGTAAAGCGTATTGATGTTCGAGGACAACGAAACATCAGGATCGTTTGATGTTTCTTTATGGCCGGGTGCGGTCCGTGCTGTGGTTTCAGAGTGTAAGTTCACATTTTATGTCTTCAGATCGTGGCTATTCGCGTCGTTCATTCACCGGCCTCGTCTGGTATCTCATACACTCCGCCGAACGTGCGATCGAGGACTTCGTCCAGTGCCATCTCTTTGGCTGTCAAGACGGCACCCCCGCCATCCCGGGACCATACCCCCATGCCCCGCCCTTGACGATGGCCTGGCTGATGAACCGGCATAAGGCCTAGCACAAAGCCAATCCAAGGACTCTCCGCGGAGGGTGATCGAGTTGTGGATGCCGCGCAGTATCGCGTATTGCGAAATGACGCAGATCTGCTGGAAACATGGGAGGGCAATTTTTGGGTGCTACCTGACTGTTGTCCGTCGCACGGTTGTCTCTGTCTGGCAAATAATTGGGGGGGTCAAATAAAAAAAACTTTTTGGCATACAGGTGTCTGTCGAATAAGTACAACTATTCGCCCCCCCCCCTTTACAAAGCAGGTGCTTATACAAAAAAAAAATCCAATTCTTTTTTTTGGGGGCCATGGGCTCTGCGGCAGCGTTTAAAAAAGACACAAGGTTTTGACCCTGCATGGTAAACAGCATGCGTCGGTGTGCGTCAGAGGGGCAAGAGTGCACGGACCACAATCCGCAGGAAAACAAAGGGGCAGGGTTGCAGCGACCTCTGTCGGTTGGGTAGTCCCTACCTTTCTGGCATTTTGCTCGATGGCGGACTTTTGCCTGCCGAAGTCCAGCTGGTGCGTCTCCTACGTTCACTATTCTTTTGTTGGGAAAGATACATTCCCTCTGGTGGAAATGGCTTGCGGAGCGTGACGATAAAATTTCGTTTATTTTTTGGTAGGATTCCGTTGAGTCTTGGTCTAATGTTTAGGCAGGACACTGCCTCTCATGCATGTCTGATGCTAGCACCAAGTCTTCTTCAGGAGAGGGAGGGGGAGATTGCAAGACGTGCTTGGAATGATGTGTGCTCAACACCGCACTGGTCCCGTCTGCGCCGTGGTTCGGTCGTAAATTTGTTTCGTTAGTGTGTGGTCGTTTTTAAGATGGATTGTGTCTGCGCTCTCTCTCCCTTAAGGTTGCCGCCCGAGGGAACCGGCTGTGAGCCGAAACTCGACGCCGGTCTCTCCGGACTGCACCAGGAGAGAACTTCGCGGCGGATCACAAAGCACCCGCCCTGCACGAGGCACGCGCCCAAGACCCGTGCACGGCTACCGTAGCACCCTCCATGTTTGCACCTTCCTCGGATGCTACGACTCTTGACTTTCTATGCCGTGTTCTGAAAGCTGTCGAGGGGTTGTAACACTATCCGTTCGTAGTACGCTTTGCAATTGTGTTCTTGCAATATCTAGCCGAATGGCGGGTGGCGGATTTCCGCGCTCGTGCGCAAGACACAATTATGCTGCTTTTGTAGTGCAAGCCGAACCCGGTCGGGAAAGGGCTTCAAAGTAGTTGGGAAAACACGTTCCCCTTCCCCGCGTTCTGCGTGTGGGGTTTCCACCGGGTAACTGCCGCAGCAGCCGCAGATACGTCCTTCGCCCTTGGCTCACTTTCGCTTGGTGTCGCTGCTCACCTACCAGTGTGTTCCTGGCTGTTGCCCTAAATTTTGTTGCATTAGTGTGATTGCCAGGCCTTCGACTACCCTGAGCAACGCACTACGCACACTCCGTGTCTACATTACAGCAGATGGAACGCGGTTGTTCCGCCGCCGCGGGGGCGGCCTACGAGTGGGTATCGTTGTGGCCTCCCGGCCGGAGCAATCGTTGGAGGACTCCTCGCTCGTTGGGTCCTTTAAGCCACGGACACAGAAGGCGGACCATCGTCAGCGCGGGAGGGGGGGTCTCTCTTCAACTCCCCTCCCGAAAAACTGTATTGTTCGGGCGGCTTTATTTGCAGACCCATGTTCTTTATGCGGCATGGTATCGGGAATTGTATCTTCGTGGCACAAGTAGTGCAGTCGAGTGGTCTAGCTTGGTTTGCCGTTTACCTTTCTTGGTAGCAAGCACACGAGTGCGAGGTTTGAGGGCAGCAACGCGGCCGGTCCAAAATAAGCCCGAGGTCAGGGGAATGGCTTCTATATCCACATTTGGGCTGTCAGTCCAAATTTGGAAAAGCCGGCGGGGAAAAAGAAGAAAGAAAATGGCACTGCACCATCACCCAGGCTCCCCGGCAGAGGTGGCCAATGTGCAATCCGAGGCACTCAGGGCCCAGCGTTGTCGTGAAGATACGTCGCGTCGCGCTGTGTTGAGCCCATTCCTGAGTGAGGACGCAAAAAGCCGTTAGCGGTCCAAATTTGGAAAATGGGCCGGAGACCAAGCGAATGCCCTGCCCGAGGTAAGAAGTTCTGTTAAGCACCGCTGGAAGTCGGCGGACGGCTTGACGAAGTCCCTGGAAGGAGTCCTGGCTAGGGGGAAGCGATAGATTTTCCGACTCCCGCGGTCGTGAGCAGCACAAGTCTACTCAACTGTTCCCACTCAGGATTTAGGCACATTCGCGGGAGAAAAGCCTAACGGCGGTGTGATGATAATCACGGCGCCGTTCTGCGCGGCTTTTCTTGCCCCATCTTGGATTTGATACACCTACACCCTTCCTTTTCCTCGCCCGTCCGATTCCGTTGAAGATCTGTTTCCGCCTCACGGTCTTCACTTTTCCCTCGTGTTTTCAGTCTGGGAACTTAGACCGGAGGGAACCACCTGGCCGCGCCTTCTTTTTACCACTAACGATCTTGCAAGTTGCCTTTCATTGTGCAGGCTAAAAAGACGCGGGCGCGCGTTTCATCAGAATTCCTCACCTGAAAATGACACAGGGTACATACAAGTGGGAAAACGGTCAACCGGCACGCACGCGCCCGTCTTTAATTCCAAAGCATGGAAACGGAAACGGGCACGGAGACGTCTCCTTAGTTCCGCACTTCCAGGTGAACAAGAAATACTCGAGGGGCTGCCTTGTGCTTACTTCGAAGGAGGCAAGAGGGGGAGAAACAATACAACTGCAAAGTGGGTCTTGTGTTGTTGAACGCTTACGCCCGCCACTGAACCCAGACTTACCAGCGGTTCGTGTAGGCTCCAGCACGTTGGCCTCCTTTGAGATTGGAATAGTGTTTCTCCTTTGAGATTTCGCAACGGGCAGCCTCCTCAAGCACTTCGTACAACGCAGGTGCTCATACAAATAATAAGAGAGAGAGAGAACTCCTTCTTCTCGTCCTTCGGCGGGGCCTTGGCGGGCTTCCTGCTGAAGAGGTTGAACATCCGCCTCGGCTGCGACTCGGACCTGTCGGCAGCTGTTGCCGCGGCTGCGACGGGGCGTGGAGACGATGTGGTTCGGACAACCCTCGATATCGGCGACAAAGAAGCAGCTATCGAACGATGGACGAGCAGCCGAAGGAGAAGCGAAGCCTCCAAGCGCGCGCCTGAACGCGACGATCAAAACGGGCTGAAGAGGCGAAAGCATGACACATCACGTGCAGAATATCGCCACAGATTCTTTGATTGGTGAACCCAACCAAGGTTGACAGTGCCAGAAAAGACGTTTTCTCGAGAAAGGCTCATATCTCGTTCTTTTGGGCGTGCTGGGCGCCTCCGACGGCGCGTCGTCGTGGTTGGGCTCCTTCTTCTCGTCCTTCGGCGGGGCCTTGGCGGGCTTTCGCCACTGAACCCAGAAATACCAGCGGTTCGTGTAGGCTCCAGCACGTTGGCCTCCTTTGAGATTGGAATAGTGTTTCTCCTTTGAGATTTCGCAACTGGCAGCCTCCTCAAGTACTTCGTACAACGCAGGTGCTCATACAAATAATAAGAGAGAGAGAGAACTCCTTCTTCTCGTCCTTCGGCGGGCCTTGGCGGGCTTTCTGCTGAAGAGGTTGAACATCCGCCTCGGCTGCGACTCGGACCTGTCGGCAGCATTTGCCGCCGCTGCCGCGGGAGGCGGCGGGGCGTGCGAATGCGCCGGAGACACTGTGGTTTCGGACAAGTCGATATCAGCGACAAACAAGCTATCGAACGCTGGACGAGCACCCGAAGGAGAAGCGAAGCCTCCAAGCGCGCGCTTGAACGCGCGATCAAGACGAGAGGCGGAAGCATGACACATCACGTGCGAAGAGGCCGGCAGTGCAGAATATTGCCACAGATTCTTTGATTCTAACTCAAACAAGATTGTTAACTAAGTAGTGCCAGAAAAGACGTATTCTGGCACTAAGAAGGCTCATATCTCGTTCTTGGGCGTGCTGGGCGCCTCCGATCGCGCGTCGTCGTGGTTGGGCTCCTTCTTCTCGTCCTTCGGCGGGGCCTTGGAAGGCTTCCTGCTGAAGAGACTGAACATCCGCCTCGGCTGCGACTCGGACCTGTCGGCAGCATTTGCCGCGGCTGCCGCGGGAGGCGGCGGGGCGTGCGAATGCGCCGAGACAATGTGGTTTCGGACAACGCGCGATCAAGACGAGAGGCGAAAGCATGACACATCACGTGCGAAGAGGCCGGCAGGGCAGAATATCGCCACAGATTCTTTGATTCTAACCCAAACAAGATTGCTATTAACAATGTTCGTGCCAGAAAAGACTTTTTCTGGCACTAAGAAGGCTCATATCTCGTTCTTGGGCGTGCTGGGCGCCTCCGATGGCGCGTCGTCGTGGTTGGGCTCCTTCTTCTCGTCCTTCGGCGGAGCCTTGGCGGGCTTTCTGCTGAAGAGGTTGAACATCCGCCTCGGCTGCGACTCGGACCTGTCGGCAGCATTTGTCGCGGCTGCCGCGGGAGGCGGCGGGGCGTGCGAATGCGCCGGGGACGACGTGGTTTCGGCCAACTCGATGTCGGCGAACGGCTTGTCTTTGACCCTGCCCGACTGGTGCATCGAGTCTTCGTCGTTGCTTGCGTCGCTGGGTCGGTTCCTGAAGAATGACCCGAACTTCTTCTTGTCGTTGCTCGCCTTGAGCTCCAGCTGCTTTCGGTCGTACGATTCCGTGGCGTACCACGTCTTGTACTTGGCCAGCTCCACCGTCAGTGTTTCGTTTCGCTTCTTCAAGGAAATGTTCTCGTTCTCAACTTCCGCCAGCAGCTCAAGCTTCCTGATGTTCTGCAGCTCCAAGTTCTCCGACGCCTTCTCTGTCCGTCGTTTCACGGCCTGCGGATTTGGGGATTTGTGTATCATGCAAACAGTTTCTAGCGTTTATTGTGGTTTAGAGGTTCGGTGCTTTAGGGTCTCCGAGGCTGTGAGGCGGGTAGTATGAGGGATTTAGGTATGATTACACACTCTAACTACGGCTAGCCAAGTTTGTAAGTGTTGCGACCGACACCAAGAAGAAATTCGCTTTGAAATTTGTCTTGGCCCCCCGCGCGCTTTCTGGAAAACCCCTTAGTATAAGTAGTCGAACGGATATCACAAACCCTTGGAGAAGAAGAAGAAGAAAAAGAAAAAGGCCGTCCCTGGTCCAGGAACGTGACGGTCAACCACAGCTTGCAAAGCTTGAGTCGGAGGCAGCACAGTGTCACAACCCCGTCCGCTTTGCCCTGCGGCTGACCGTCTCGACGAGCTTGTGTTCAGCGCGAGCGCCAAGCCCCAAGGTGCGCCACGCCTTGATGCTTTAGTTTGGGAAATCGGTAGCCACTTGACCCGTAGGCCCGTGGCTCTGCAGTACCGCCGAACACGTGAAGCTTGGCTCCCGTGTAGCAGGCTTTCCCTGGTACCAACCCTTTGGAAACAATGCAAGAAAAAAGGGAATGGAACCGATGAAGGCACTCCATCGTACAGACTAGGAGGATGTAGACTGGTTGACTGGTAGAACGTGGACTTTTAGTTGGTAGACCACTAGCAGATAGTAGACTAGTCAGCAGACTAGGAGGATGTAGACTGGTAGACTGGTAGAACGTGGATTCTTAGTTGGTAGACCACTAGTAGATAGTAGACTAGTAGACAAGCAGACTACGAGGCTGTAGACTGAGACTCGTAGACTGGTAGACTGGCATGTTGACTCGAAGACTGTGATAAGAGCAGGCATACAGCGAGGCTTTCGAGGTCCATGGACTTCTTCCTTTCGAGCGACGTCGAATGGCTGAGCTCGTCCTGCAGCTCGCGGATGTGTTCCGCGTGCCCGCGCTCGGACTGCTCGAGGGTCTTCATCTTCTGCTTGAGCAGCTCCTTGTCGACGACAAGGGTTTCGACGGTCCGCTGCTGGTCGAGGTACTGCTGCTTGAGGTCTTGGTACCCGGCCTTGAACTTGTCGCACCGGGCCAGGACCTTCGCGTTTTCTTTCCTCAGAGACGCGACTTCGTCCTGCGAGTCTTCGAGCTCCTCCTTCTGCGAGTCGAAGTCCGCCGAGAGTTGCTTGATTTCGTCCTTTTTCCGCTGGACTTCGGCCTTCCGCCCGTCGATTTCCTTCGTCTTCCGGACCACCTCTTCGTTCGCCTCGCTCAGCTCGGCCGCCAGAGCGTCGTACTTCCTCCTCATTTCTTCCAACTCGCCTTCCGCCCTCGTTCCGTCTTCCCCGACGCCTTGCAGCTTCGCCGCGTGGTCGGCTCGCTCTGCGGCCATTTCCGCCGTCAGGCGTTCGACGCCTTCTTCCAGCGACTTCGCTTCGGCGGTTTTCGCTTCCAAGTCCGCTTCTTTGCGCCGCAGTTCTTCCCTCAGGGCCTGCAGGGTCTGCTCTTTTTCCGCGAGTTCGGCCCTCTGCGTGTCGCCCTCGGTTTCGGCCTGTTTCCGGTTGTCAACCGCCTCTGCGAGTTGACAGCTGATGGCGGCAAGTTCTGCTTGAAGCTTCGAACAGGCTTCTTCGCTGGTTGCAAGTTTCTGCTTCAACGCACCGACGTCGTTTGATTGTTCCGTATGGCTCGCCTCGGCCTCCTGCAGCTTTGTCGATAGCTGCTCAATGTCCACTTCGCGCATCTTGACTTCTTCTTGAAGCTTCGAACAGACTTCCTCGCTGGTCGCAAGCTTCTGTTTCAACGTATCGACGTCGTTTGATTGTTCCGTATGGCTCGCCTCGGCAGCCTGCAGCTTTGTCGATAGCTGCTCAATGTCCACTTCGCACTTCTTGACTTCTTCTTGAAGCTTCGAACAGGCTTCCTCGCTAGTTGCAAGCTTCTGTTTCAACGTATCGACGTCGGTAGATTGTTGGGCGTAGCTCGCCTCAGCTTCTTGCAGCTTTGTTGATAGTTGCTCGAGATCTGCTTCGTGCTTCTTGACTTCGTCATTCTTTGACACTACTTCGGCCTCTGATGCTTCTAACGCGGCTTTGCTTTGGCTGATCTCTTCCCGCAGTCGAGACACGGTTCCTTCGCTGGCAATAAGTTTCTCCCCAAGCTCGCTGACGTCACCCGACCTTGCCGCGCTGGCGACTTCTGCTTCCTGAAGCTTGGCTGCGGTTTGGTTGAGCTCGTCTCGAAGCTGGCTCAGCTCTCCCTTGCTTTCTTCGAGGCTCGTTGTCAGAGCAGTGGCCTCGTTTGATTTCGCTGCAATCTCGTCTTCTGCCTCACGAAGCCTGGTGGCCTTCGCATCCAGCTCCTCCTTCACTTTCTGCAGATCGTCTCGAAGCTGGGCCGCTTCTCCCTTGGTTTCTTCGAGACTCGTTGTCAGAGCAGTGGCCTCGTCTGATTTCACTGCAATCTCGCTCTCAGCTTCTTGAACTCTGGTAATCTTCTCTTTCAGCTCCTCTTTCGCATGCTCGACTTCTTCCAAAAGATGTGCAACTGAGGCTTCGCTTGTGTTCAGCTTCTCTCCGAGTCCCGCGACTTCTTCCAAAGTCGTTTTGCTGCGGCTTTCCGCTTCCGAGAGGCCAGTTGTTGTGCGCTCGAGTTCTTCTTTGGTGTCGTCGAGTTCTTGCTGTAGCCGGGATGTCTCGGTTTCCTGGTGCTCCAGCTTTTCCTGCAGTGTGGCAACCTGGGTTGTGCCATCTGCCTGAGCGGCTTCCAATTTGCCAGACAATTTTTCGACTTCTTCCAAGGTTGCTTTGTTGCGGCTTTCCGCTTCCGAGAGTTCAGCTGCTTTGCGTTCGAGTTCTGCTTTGGAGTCGTCAAGTTCTTGCTGCAGCCGGGATGTCTCCGTTTCCTGGTGCTCCAGCTTTTCCTGCAAGGTGGCAACTTGGGTGGTGCCATCTGCCTGAGCGGCTTCCAGTTTGCCGGACAATATTTCGATTTCTTCTGAGGCTGCTTTGCTGCGGCTTTCCGCTTCCGACAAATCGGCTGTTGTGCGTTCGAGTGCTGACTTGGAGTCATCGAGTGCTTGCTGCAGTCGGGATATCTCGGTTTCCTGTTGCCCCAACTTTTCTTGCAAGGCAGCAACCTGGGTTGTGCCATCTGCCTGAGCGGCTTCGAGTTTGCCAGACAATCGTTCGACTTCTTCCGAGGTTGCTTTGTTCCGACTTTCCGCTTCCGAGAGTTCGGCTGCTTTGCGTTCGAGTTCTGCTTTGGAGTCATCGAGTTCTTGTTGCAGTCGGGAAGTCTCCGTTTCCTGGTGCTCCAGCTTTTCCTGCAAGGCGGCAACTTGGGTTGTGCCATCTGCCTGAGCAGCTTCCAGCTTGCCAGACAATCTTTCGACTTCTTCTGAGGTTGCTTTGCTGCGGCTTTCCGCTTCCGACAAATCGGCTGCCGTGCGCTCGAGTTCTGCTTTGGTATCGTCTAGTTCTTGCTGTAGTCGGGATGTCTCGGTTTCCTGCTGCCCCAACTTTTCTTGCAAGGCAGCAACCTGGGTTGTGCCATCTGCCTGAGCAGCTTCGAGTTGGCCAGACAATCGTTCGACTTCTTCCGAGGTTGCTTTGTTACGGCTTTCCGCTTCCGAAAGTTCGGCTGCTGTGCGCTCGAGTTCTGCCTGAGCAGCTTCTAGTTTGCCAGACAAACTTTCAACTTCTTCCGAGGTTGCTTTGTTGCAACTTTCCGCTTCCGAGAGTTCGGCTGCTTTGCGTTCAAGTTCTGATTTGGAGGCATCGAGTTCTTGTTGCAGCCGGGATGTCTCCGTTTCCTGCTGCTCCAGCTTTTTCTGCAGGGTGGCAACTTGGGTGGTGCCATCTGCCTGAGCAGCTTCCAGTTTTCCCGACAGAATTTCGACTTCTTTCGAGGTTGCTTTGCTGCGACCTTCAGCTTCCGACAAATCGCCTGCCGTGCGCTCGAGTTCTGCTTTGGATTCGTCGATTTCTTGCTGTAGCCGGGATGCCTCCGTTTCCTGCTGCCCCAACTTTTCTTGCAAGGCAGCAATCTGGGTTGTGCCATCTGCCTGAGCGGCTTCTAGTTTGCCAGACAATCGTTCAACTTCTTCCGAGGTTGCTTTGTTGCGACTTTCCGCTTCCGAAAGTTCAGCTGCTTTGCGTTCGAGTTCTGTTTTGGTGTCTTCGAGTTCTTGTTGCAGCCGAGATGTCTCCGTTTCCTGCTGTTCCAACTTTTCTTGCAAGGCGGCAACCTGGGTTGTGCCATCTGCCTGAGCGGCTTCTAGTTTGCCAGACAGTTTTTCGATTTCTTCTGAGGTTGCTTTGCTGCGGCTTTCCGCTTCCGACAGTTTGGCAGCTGTTCGCTCGAGTTCTGCTTTGGTGTCGTCGGATTCTTGCTGTAGTCGGGATGTCTCTGTTTCCTGATGCTCCAGCTTTTTTCGCAGGGTGGCAACCTGGGTTGTGCCATCTGCCTGAGCGGCTTCGAGTTGGCCAGACAATCTTTCGACTTCTTCCGATGTTGCTTTGTTACGGCTTTCCGCTTCCGAGAGTTCGGCTGCTTTGCGTTCGAATTCTGTTTTGGAGTCGTCGAGTTCTTGTTGCAGCCGAGATGTTTCTGTTTCCTGCTGTTCCAGCTTTGCTTGCAAGGCGGCAACCTGGGTTGTGCCATCTGCCTGAGCGGCTTCCAGTTTGCCAGACAATCGTTCGACTTCTTCTGAGGTTGCTTTGCTGCGGCTTTCCGTTTCCGAGAGTTCGGCTGCTGTGTGCTCGAGTTCGGCCTGAGCAGCTTCTAGTTTGCCAGACAATCTCTCAACTTCTTCCGAGGTTGCTTTGCTGCGGCTTTCAGCTTCCGAGAGTTCGGCTGCTGTGCGTTCGAGTTCTGCTTTGGAGTCGTCGAGTTCTTGCTGTAGTCGGGATGTCTCCGTTTTCTGGTGTTCGAGCTTTTCCTGCAGGGTGGTAACTTGGGTTGTGCCATCTGCCTGAGCAGCTTCTAGCTTGCCAGACAATCTTTCAACTTCTTCCGAAATAGCTTTGCTGCGGCTTTCCGTTTCCGAGAGTTCGGCTGCTGTGCGCTCGAGTTGTGCTTTGGTATCGTCTAGTTCTTGCTGTAGTCGGGATGTCTCGGTTTCCTGCTGCCCCAACCTTTCTTGCAAGGCAGCAACCTGGGTTGTGCCATCTGCCTGAGCGGCTTCTAGTTTGCCAGACAATCGTTCGACTTCTTCTGAGGTTGCTTTGTTGCGGCTTTCCGCTTCCAACAAATCGGTTGTAGTGCGCTCGAGTTCTGCTTTGGTGCCGTCGAGTTCTTGCTGTAGTCGGGATGTCTCGGTTTCCTGACGTTCCAGCTTTTCTTGCAGGGTGGCAACCTGGGTCGTGCCATCTGCCTGTGCGGCTTCTAGTTTGCTTGACAGCCTTCCGGCTTCTTCTGTTGCTGAGGCGAGCTTCGCCTGCAGCACATCGACTTCGCCCGACTTGGCCTCACTGATCGCGTGCGCTTCTTCAATTTCTAGCGCCTTTTTCTCGAGCTGCTCCTTTTGCTGAGATGCGGCGGATTCACTCTGTTCCAATTGCTCTTGCAATGCAGAGACCTCGTCCGCGTTGGCCGTACATTCGACCTCTGCCTTTTGCCGTGCAGATGTCACTTCGTCGAGCTCGGCCTGCAGATCGGAGAAGTCGTTCTTCAGCAGCGCCACGGCGCTTTCGCTTTGCAGAAGCTGTTGCCGAAGCTCCGATGCGGTGGATTCACTGTCGTTGAGCTTTTCATTGAGGTCGGCAACAGTGTTGGACTTGGCATTCCCGTCGGACTCAGCATCCTGCAGCTTGGTTTTGAGGGTCTCGAGCTCTGCCTGCAGCTGTGTTGTTGTGTCGTTGCTGGACTGCAGCGTCGAGTCACGTTCTGCCACCTCTGCTTTAACCTTGTCCAGCTCTTCCTGCAATTGCGTTGCTGTGTCACTGCTGGACTGCAGCTTGGAGTCACGGTCTGCCATCTCAGCTTTGACCTTGTCCAGCTCTTCCTGCAGCTGCGCTGCTGTGTCGTTGCTGGACTGCAGCTTCGAGTCACGTTCTGTCACCTCTGCTTTGACCTTGTACAGCTCTTCCTGCAGTTGCGTTGCTGTGGCAGATGCTTCGGTGAGGGCAGCCTTCACCGTGTCGACTTCAGCTTGAAGCTCAACAAGATCGCTTTGACTCTGTTCAAGCTTGCCAGCCAGGTCCGCCTTCTCTGCCTGCAGCTTCTCAGACGCTTCGGTGACGGCGGTTGCCGAGACTTCGCTCTGCGCCAGCTTCTCTTGGAGGTTCGCATTTTGTGCATCAACCTCGTCGATCCGTGCTGACTTTTCTTCGAGGCTCGCCCGCAGGGCCTCATGCTCCTGCTGAAGCTGCGCGAGGGCAGATTCGCTGCCGGCGAGCTTGGCTTGGAGGTCGGAAGAGTCGGCCTGTGAAGCCTTGAGCTGTGCCTCGTGCTCCTGCTGAAGCTGCGCGAGGGCAGATTCGCTGCCGGCGAGCTTGGCTTGGAGGTCGGAAGAGTCGGCCTGTGAAGCCTTGAGCTGTGCCTCGTGCTCCTGCTGAAGCTGCGCGAGGGCAGATTCGCTGCCGGCGAGCTTGGCTTGGAGGTCGGAAGAGTCGGCCTGTGAAGCCTTGAGCTGTGCCTCGTGCTCCTGCTGAAGCTGCGCGAGGGCAGATTCGCTGCCGGCGAGCTTGGCTTGGAGGTCGGAAGAGTCGGCCTGTGAAGCCTTGAGCCGTGCCTCGTGCGCTTCGAGTTCCCCGCGAAGCGAGGCTGCGGCGGCTTCCGATTGAGCGGCGCTGGCTTTGTACCGGGCTTCGAACTCGGCTGCGGACGATCCCGCGTCTTGCTCGAGTTTGCCGAGGGCGGCGAGGGCCTGTTGCAGCTCTTCGTCTTTGGACGCCACCTCCCGGGTCTTGCCTTCGACGGCTTCCTGCAGCTCGGCTATTTTCTCGACGTCGTCCATCACCTTCGACTGGAGGCGGAGCACTTTTTCCTTGGCCCGGTCCAGGTCCTCTTCGTAGCGCTCGATGGCCTCGTCCAGCTGCCGGCCCAGGCCGGAGACGCACTGCACATAAAGCTGCGCCGTGCCCGCGGCCAGAGCTTCGTGGCCCGAGCTTTCGGTCGCCACGCGCGCGCAGGCCTCGTCGCCCCGCAAGGCGCCCAGCTCGAGGGTGGCCACACGCCGCTCTGCGACCGCAAGGTGGCCGCTGTCCTCGCTGAGCTGCTGCATGAGGTCGCTCATCTCTTCCTCCTTCTCCGCGACGAGGCTTTTCTCCTGCTGCTTTAGTTTGCGCTGCACGTCGCCACGCTCTTCGGCTGTGCATTTGGTTTGTAGCTCTCGACAAAGCGCGCAGCAAGAATTGGTATGGCGATTTAGTTTGCTTGCGCACTAGCGGAACTCACCTGCTTCGGTAAAATTCGTGTACCACGCTGCCAACTACTAATTAATCGTGTCAACAATGCATTGTGAACATCAAGGTTAGTGAGTGCATGAAAGTTGGTACGTTTACTGGTGGCAAGTGTGCAAGTGCTAAACGAGAGAGACGAGCTTCTTCCTGCTCGGACACTGGAGTATAGTAGACTTCCTCGTGGCGTTTGCGGCATACAAACTTAAAGACAAGACCTTATTTGCGTTTCCGGTGTGGCCCTGAGAGGTCAGTAATTAGTGGTCATCCAACGAGCGGATTTCTAATTACAGGAGATTATTCTGATTATTTCTTTCGCGATTTTGGGGCAGTGCGTTGGCTTGGTCTCCGGCCCATTTTCCAAATTTGGACCGCTTACGGGTTTTTGCGTCCCTCACTCAGGAATGGGCTCAACACAGCGCGACGCGACGTATCTTCACGACAATACGACAATGCTGGGCCCTGAGTGCCTTGGATTGCACTGTGGCCACCTCTGCCGGGGGCCTGGGTGGTGGGTGCAAGTGCCATTTTTGTTCTTCTTTATCCCCGCCGGCTTTTCCAAATTTGGACAGACAGTCCAAATGTGGATAAAGAAGCTCATCCCCTGTTTTGGGGAATCCGCTCATTATAGTAGTCTTCTACGACTAGAGAAGACGACAACAAAAGGGTCCCACACCGAGCTTGTTCTGTGCCTGCAGCAGCTCGTCACGGACCTGGTCGAGGACACTTTTCAGCTCCGATTCGCGGACGCTGAACTCCTCGGCCGCACGCTCGCGCGCCTCGTGGCCGGCCTTCGCAAGCTCGGCGGCGTGCTTTTTTTCGGTCATCTCCAGGGTCCGGACGGCGAAGTCCCTGTCCTCCCTCGCTGACCGCAGCTCGGAGTCCAGCTTGCCGCAGTCCGCCCTCGCGGCGTCGAGCGACGCGACTGTGTCCATGAGCTTCGACTCCTCCCGGTAGAACTCCCGCGCCGCGAGCTCGGTCTCCCGGATCCGGGCCATCGCTTCGTCGTGGCTCTTCTGCAGGGCAGCCTTCGATTCGAAGACCGCCTTGTGCTGCTCTCGAGCCAAGGCGAGCTCAGACGCCAGGCAGTCCCTCTCCTTGACGACTTCCTCAAGGCGGTATTCGAGGGTGCTTTTCGTGCGCTGGAGGTTCGTTGTCCTTGCCGACAGAGCGGCGTATTGCCGTTCGACTTCCTTCAGCTTGCAAACGTCGACCAGCGTGCTCGATTCCAGCCCGTTGGACTGCGACTCGCGGATGGACGCGAGCTCCGCGTCCACGGCCTCCTTCTCCTCCTTCAGCGCCGCCAGCTCGCCCGCCAGCTGCTGGCCCATGGTCGCGGCCTGCACCAGGTGCTCGCTGCGCGACTCGCACAGGTGCACGACCGAGCGCAAGTGCGGCACGAGCTCATTTCCGGAGCCCCGCGCCTCGTGCTCGTCGAGGATGACGTACGTCTTGTCGATGAGCTCGTCCGGGTCGCCGGACGAACTCATCTTGTTGGTTTACTTTACAGATACACGGGGAGGAGACGGGGGGGAGGGAGGGGGAGAGTGATTCTACTGCATGCCGGGTGGTGTTGCGAAGCGATCGTCGGCTCTGGCATGCCCTTCTACTCTTTTCTAGAGTTAAGGCTTTTTGCGATAAGCAGGAGCTGCTTGAAAGGAACCACGTGTTGCAGCTGAAAAGGGACGTTGGCGGCGGTTTGACCTGACTGTGTACAGGCCAAATCGCACAAGCAATTCTCGTTTCAGCTGATTCCAGCAGTCTGGATGGAAACAGGAGGCAGCGAGCTCGGCTGTGGGGGTGCTTTCCGAAGCAGCGTGGCATGTTCCTGCTAGGCTTGCTCACAGGTGTATATTCTTGTGCCAGCTCCTTCTGACGGTAGCGGCAAGCCTTCTCTTCTAGTGCCGGTGTCTAGCCTGCTGGAGTGAGTTCCGCGTCCACGGCCTCCTTCTCCTCCTTCAGCGCCGCCAGCTCACCCGCCAGCTGCTGGCCCATGGTCGCGGCCTGCACCAGGTGCTCGCTGCGCGACTCGCACAGGTGCACGACCGAGCGCAAGTGCGGCACGAGCTCATTTCCGGAGCCCCGCGCCTCGTGCTCGTCGAGGATGACGTACGTCTTGTCGATGAGCTCGTCCGGGTCGCCGGACGAACTCATCTTGTTGGTTTACTTTACAGATACACGGGGAGGAGACGGGGGGGAGGGAGGGGGAGAGTGATTCTACTGCATGCCGGGTGGTGTTGCGAAGCGATCGTCGGCTCTGGCATGCCCTTCTACTCTTTTCTAGAGTTAAGGCTTTTTGCGATAAGCAGGAGCTGCTTGAAAGGAACCACGTGTTGCAGCTGAAAAGGGACGTTGGCGGCGGTTTGACCTGACTGTGTACAGGCCAAATCGCACAAGCAATTCTCGTTTCAGCTGATTCCAGCAGTCTGGATGGAAACAGGAGGCAGCGAGCTCGGCTGTGGGGGTGCTTTCCGAAGCAGCGTGGCATGTTCCTGCTAGGCTTGCTCACAGGTGTATATTCTTGTGCCAGCTCCTTCTGACGGTAGCGGCAAGCCTTCTCTTCTAGTGCCGGTGTCTAGCCTGCTGGAGTGAGTTCCGCGTCCACGGCCTCCTTCTCCTCCTTCAGCGCCGCCAGCTCACCCGCCAGCTGCTGGCCCATGGTCGCGGCCTGCACCAGGTGCTCGCTGCGCGACTCGCACAGGTGCACGACCGAGCGCAAGTGCGGCACGAGCTCATTTCCGGAGCCCCGCGCCTCGTGCTCGTCGAGGATGACGTACGTCTTGTCGATGAGCTCGTCCGGGTCGCCGGACGAACTCATCTTGTTGGTTTACTTTACAGATACACGGGGAGGAGACGGGGGGGAGGGAGGGGGAGAGTGATTCTACTGCATGCCGGGTGGTGTTGCGAAGCGATCGTCGGCTCTGGCATGCCCTTCTACTCTTTTCTAGAGTTAAGGCTTTTTGCGATAAGCAGGAGCTGCTTGAAAGGAACCACGTGTTGCAGCTGAAAAGGGACGTTGGCGGCGGTTTGACCTGACTGTGTACAGGCCAAATCGCACAAGCAATTCTCGTTTCAGCTGATTCCAGCAGTCTGGATGGAAACAGGAGGCAGCGAGCTCGGCTGTGGGGGTGCTTTCCGAAGCAGCGTGGCATGTTCCTGCTAGGCTTGCTCACAGGTGTATATTCTTGTGCCAGCTCCTTCTGACGGTAGCGGCAAGCCTTCTCTTCTAGTGCCGGTGTCTAGCCTGCTGGAGTGAGTTCCGCGTCCACGGCCTCCTTCTCCTCCTTCAGCGCCGCCAGCTCACCCGCCAGCTGCTGGCCCATGGTCGCGGCCTGCACCAGGTGCTCGCTGCGCGACTCGCACAGGTGCACGCCCGAGCGCAAGTGCGGCACGAGCTCATCTCCGGAGCCCCGCGCCTCGTGCTCGTCAAGGATGACGTACGCCTGTCGATGAGCTCGTCCGGGTCGCCGGACGAACTCATCTTGTTGGTTTACTTTACAGATACACGGGGAGGAGACGGGGGGGAGGGAGGAAAATCTTAGTTTCGTGTTCAGGCGCTACTTGCCTCTCATGTGTTTGAGGGGGGGAGGGAGGGGGAGAGTGATTCTACTGCATGCCGGGTGGTGTTGCGAAGCGATCGTCGGCTCTGGCATGCCCTTCTACTCTTT
The DNA here is from genome assembly GCA_030068145.1 of Diplonema papillatum. Lineage (NCBI taxonomy): Eukaryota > Euglenozoa > Diplonemea > Diplonemida > Diplonemidae > Diplonema > Diplonema papillatum. Next base: position 51,754 of record JAPJBO010000967.1, read on the forward strand.
TCTAGAGTTAAGGCTTTTTGCGAAAAGCAGGAGCTGCTTGAAAGGAACCACGTGTTGCAGCTGAAAAGGGACGTTGGCGGCGGTTTGACCTGACTGTGTACAGGTCAAATCGCACAAGCAATTCTCGTTTCAGCTGATTCCAGCAGTCTGGATGGAAACAGGAGGCAGCGAGCTCGGCTGTGGGGGTGCTTTCCGAAGCAGCGTGGCATGTTCCTGCTAGGCTTGCTTTCACAGTCTTGTGCCAGCTTCTTCTGACGGTAGCGTAAACCCTTCTCTTTTAGTGTCGGTGTCCAGCCTGCTGGAGTGAGTTCCGCGTCCACGGCCTCCTTCTCCTCCTTCAGCGCCGCCAGCTCACCCGCCAGCTGCTGGCCTGGTCGCGGCCTGCACCAGGGGGGGCTCGCTGCGCGACTCGCACAGGTGCACGACCGAGCGCAAGTGCGGCACGAGCTCATTTCCGGAGCCCCGCGCCTCGTGCTCGTCAAGGATGATGAACGCTTGTCGATGAGCTCGTCCGGGTCACCGGACGAACTCAGCTTGTTGGTTTACTTTACAGATACACGGGGAGGAGACGGGGGGGAGGCAAGGAAGAGTGTTTTATTATATTGTACTTTTTTATTGTATTTTATTTTACTGTATTTTATTGTATTTTATGTATTTTTCAGGCCCGAAATTTTGAAAAATAAAATACACGTGGTATGGTTCAATTTTGATGGGCTGTTCGGCACTGTCTCCCCACAGTTTAAGCAGGGAAACTCTTTTTTAGAGTGCAAGTTCACACATTTTTGGGGTAAAACCAAAACAAACCGGTATTAGCCAGTCTTTACATTCCAGCAGAACATCCAGCAGAGCACATAGGAATCATGTTACATTCACGCAAGTACTTTTTGCACTTATGAGCACTGTCCTGTAGGTAAAGCAAAGCGCAAAAAGTCATAACAAGATGCCAAGGAAAACTTGCTGGGCCCAGGTACATCAGAAATGCTGAATGTGTGCAGAGGGAGCCGGCTGAAGCTCAAATTAGCATGGAGTGGTTAGAGAAACGACACAGAGAAACGACGCCTAACTTTCCTGAGCATTTTCAATGATTTGGTACGAGAAGAATGCTGTGGCACCCTAAAACCAACTGCAGCAAAGGAAATCTACAAAACGGTAACAAAATGTAGCGAGACTTTTGGCCGCCAGGCTGCAAACCTGAAGAACTGCTACTGTTACATGGTGCTTGTATTTTATTGTATTTTATTGGGACGCCGGATTATTACCCGGGCGGGGGGGGGGCAGTGCTGATACTAAGCCTGAGACCCAAAACGAAGTTGCTAACCCTGGGTGGGGGTGGGTACCCCCCCCCCCCCCCCCTGGTGCAACCCACTGTGGACCTACTGTGGGACCCACCTTAGCTAAATTCTCTAAGGTGAAATGGTGGAAAAAGTGGGTCAAAATTTTTTTTTTTCGAGTGCTTTTTTGGGAGGATTTGGGCCAAAAAAAATTTTTTTTTTCTTGGTCGGTGCTGAGCAGGGATTTATATAGCTTTTCCTCCTCTGCAGAAAAGTCTTTTTCGCCCTCGGGGTCCTGTGGTGGATCCAAAATTAATTAGAATTGGTAGTCAAGAGGCAAGCACTACCAGGGCAGCCCAGCCCAACCCAGTGTTGGAACAAGAATCAGACGAAATGGTTAAGCTAATTTGTAAGACAGGGGGGGTCTGGGGGGCAGCGCCCCCCAGCGCACGGTACGGTACAGCGAAGAATTTCCGCGCCGGTCAACTCCTAGTATTGAATCCAAATTCAGTTAGAACCGGTAGTCAACGTCTGATGCCGAACCCCAAATCTAATTAGAATCGGTACTCAACGTCCAATTTCCGATCCTGAATTTAATTAGAATTGGTAGTCAACGTCCAATTTCCGATTCCAAATTTAAATAGAATTGGTAGTCAACGTTCAGGTTTGGCTCCAAATTTAATTAAAATTGGTAGTCAACGTCTAGGTTCGGATCCACAACCAATTAGACTTGGTAGTCAACGTCTGATGCCAAATCCAAAATTTAATTAGAATTGCTAGGCAACGTCCAGTTTCGGATCCCAAATTTAATTACAATTGGTAGTCAACGTCCAGTTTCGGATTCCAAATTTAATTACAATCCGTAGTCAACGTCTGATGTCGTATCCAAAATTTAATTAGAAGTGGTAGTCAACGTCCAAATTCGGATCCCAAATTTAATTAGAATTGGTAGTCAACGTCCAACTTCCGATTCTGAATTTAATTAGAATTGGTAGTCAACGTCTAATGTCGGATCCCAAATTTAATTAGAATTGGTAGTCAACGTCCAATTTCCGATCCCAAATTTAATTAGAATTAGTAGTCAACGTTCAATTTTGAATCCAAATTTAATTAGAATTGGTAGTCAAGGTCTCGCCTCCCACCACCCCTGTGGCCCTCCCGCCCCTGGCCCTCCTGCCTCCTCTTTCCCCTTCCTGCCCCCATGGCTTCGCCATGGCTTTCGCCATGACTTCGTCATGGCTTCGTACCTCCCCTGTGGCTCACCCCCGCTGATCCCGGTTGATAGTGACCCGGCCCCACCCCAACCCCCAGCCCAAAATTAATTCAATTTTTTTTTTTCGCGCTCGGGGTGGCCCCGAGCCCCAGACCCATATATAAATCACTGGTGCTGAGGAAACCACCTTAGAGCGGTCACCACCCTGCTGCACACAGGCCCTGCAAGGGGAGGGGGGGGGTGTTTAGGGGGGGGGGTACCCACCCACCCCTCGTTGCCGTCCGGCTGACAACGATGCCGAGTTTAGGGGCCTTAGCATCAGCACTGGGGGGGGGGGGGGACCCCCCCCCCCCCAAATCCCCCGAGCCCGCGGGATTTTTTTTTTTTTTTTCAGTTTCCATTTTCACCACCTGCCTTCTTGGCTTCCGACACCGCTGAAATGTACGGGTTTGGTTTGTTCTGGAAAGTCGAAATAAGGGGGGGTTCGGGGGGCTTTGCCCCCCGGCCGAACGGTACGGCTCTATCAGGTCCAAGTTGCACTGGCCCTCCCCAAAAACATCAACGCAATGGCCCAAACTTGGGCCATTACATCAATGTAACGGGCAGAATTTGACGGAAAACCACTGTTACATCAATGTAATGGCCCAAATTTGACGGAAAACCACTGTTACATCGATGTAATGGCCAGAATCTGACGGAAAACCGCTGTTACATCGATGTAATGGGCAGAATCTGACGGAAAACCGCTGTTAAATCAATGTAATGGCCCAAATTTGACGGAAACCCACTGTTACATCAATGTAATGGGCCAAATTTGACCGAAAACCACTGTTGCAACTTGCATCAATGTAGTGGGCCAAATCGGCTAAAATGACCAAAATCCGGATTTTTCGAAAAGTGGCACGAAAACCGAAAAAAGTCTACTTGCGGGGTTCGAACCCGGGTCGTCAGAGCTTGGTACCCAAGGTACTACTGCATCAACCACAGGAGCTCTGGCAAAAAAAAAAAAAAACCTTTCATTCTTGGCCGACTGTTCAAAAAACTGTCTTTTTCAGTTTTTGCGCCTTTGATGTAACAGTGGTTTTCTGTGAAATTCGGCCCGTTACATTGGTGTAATAGTGGTTTTCCGTCAAATTCTGCCCATTACATTGATGTAACAGTGGTTTTCGGTCAGATTCTGCCCATTACATTCATGTAACAGTGGTTTTCGGTCAAATTTGGCCCATTACATTGATGTAACAGCGGTTTTCCGTCAAGATTCTGCCCATTACATTGATGTAACAGTGGTTTTCCGTCAGATTCTGCCCATTACATCGATGTAACAGCGGTTTTCCGTCAGATTCTGCCCATTACATCGATGTAACAGTGGTTTTCGGTCAGATTCTGCCCATTACATCGATGTAACAGTGGTTTTCGGTCAAATTTGGGCCATTACATTGATGTAACAGTGGTTTTCCGTCAGATTCTGCCCATTACATCGATGTAACAGCGGTTTTCCGTCAGATTCTGCCCATTACATCGATGTAACAGTGGTCTTCCGTCAAATTCTGCCCATTACATCGATGTAACAGTGGTTTTCGGTCAAATTTGGGCCATTACATTGATGTAACAGTGGTTTTCCGTCAGATTCTGTCCATTACATCGATGTAACAGTGGTTTTCCGTCAAATTTGGGCCATTACATTGATGTAACAGTGGTTTTCCGTCAAATTCTGCCCATTACATCGATGTAACAGTGGTTTTCGGTCAAATTTGGGCCATTACATCGATGTAACAGTGGTTTTCGGTCAGATTTGGGCCATTACATTGATGTAACAGTGGGTTTCTGTGAAATTCGGCCCATTACAGTGATGTAACAGTGGTTTCCCGCCAGATTTGGCCCATTACATTGATGTAACAGCGGTTTTCGGTCAGATTTGGGCCATTACATTGATGCAACAGTGGGTTTCCGTCGGAAAATCTTCATGCAGTTTTGGGGAAAAAATATTCCCACCAGAGGGGGGGGGGGACCCACCCACCAAAATTTTGGCGAAAGTAGTGGGCAGTTGGCCCGCCCGGGTAATAATCCGCTGTCCCTATGTATTTTATTGTATTTTGCTTTATTTTATTTTTTTCGGGCTGAGTCTTTTATCTTCCTTGGGGGGAGGGAGTTTGCAAGAACGTGCTTGGAATGGGTATGTGCTCAACACAGGGTGATTCTGCCGTTGCGCGACGTCAGTCGGCTCTGGTGTCCTGATTCTCACTTCATCTAATGCCAGCAGTCGGATGGAAACAGGAGCAGCGGCGGGCGGGATACTCTCCGAAGCCGTGGCATGTCCCTTCCAGACTTACTCACAGGTGCATGTTCTTACGCCAGCTCTGCTTACGGTGGAGGAAGGCCTACGACCGAGTGCGAATGCGGCACAAGCTCAGTAGCCTTCCACGATTCGTCTCGAGAGCGCAAAGGATACCTTCCCATATTTGACGAAGGTCGCGCGGGGACTTTAAACCCCCCGGAGTTTCAAGCGAACGTGCACTCTAAAAAAAAGGGCCCAGCCTCTCCGGGTGACCGTCGTCGATGAATGGGTTATTTTAAAGCTAATACGTACTGGGTGGGTTTCGGGGCATGCATGGCTTCTTTCGTGTACAAGTCAGGTTCGAAAAACTTTTTTTCGCTAAAACCAACAAGATCTTGACAACGGCCAACACCAAGTTGCACTGTACGTGGCGAGGAACCCTCTCTGCAGCACCGCTCGCTACCGAAAGGGGGGGGAGCAAAAGTAACGAAGAAAAGACCGGAAGACGGAACTACAGACAGGACGAAAAACAAGGAGAAGCGCGAGAGGAGGAGAAGGAGCTCGAGAGCCGAGCCTCGAGACAAGCAAAACAGAAAACGAAAAAGAAAAAAAAAAGAACAGAAGAACGGCAGAACAAAGGAGCCGTCGCTCCACCGAGCACCCGTCCCCGCGGAGCGCACCAGTCGTTCCAAGGTAGTTGCGATCGGGGCAGCGCCGTGTTCCCATGCAGTCAGTCACTTCTTGTGTTCTTGTGGATACACAACGCATAGGTATATATGAGACGATGCCAAAACCCCTCCCCCCAGACCCCCCCCTCCCCTTTGCACCAACAAAATACTTTTCGACGTCACCACCTTACTGGCCCCGAAACCCCATTTGGGCCCACTTGTGGGCCTTGCCGGTCATGCTGCCCCTCTTGACCGAGAGAAAGCTAGAAAATCTGCTCGTATCTGCTAAGCACGCTTCAGCCGGCCTCATTGCATTTACGGGAATGCTGTTACGTAATGTGCCATCCGCAGGAGTTTTTGCTCGTTGTATTGTCTGACGACAACTGCCAAGGAGAAAGGGAGAATTGAGAGGAGGCCCCTGTACCACTTAACCCGCCAAAAACCACTTAACCCGCCAAAACCCTTCAGGGCTCGTTCTGGGCCACACAGATAGGGCTTCGGGGCCGGCATACACGGATACGGGGTGACGTCAAGAAGAAGAAGAAGAAGAAAAAGAAAAAGGCCGCTCCTGGTCCAGGAACGTGACAGTCAACCACACAGTTTGCAAAGCTTGAGTCGGAGGCAGCTCAGTGCTACAACCCGTCCGCTCTGCCCTGCGACTGACCGTCTCGACGAGCGCGAGCGCCAAGCCCCAAGGTGCGCCACGCCTTGATGCTTTAGTTTGGGAAATCGGTAGCCACTTGACCCGTAGGCCCGTGGCTCTGCAGTACCGCCGAACACATGAAGATTGGCTCCCGTGTAGCAGGCTTTCCCTGGTACCTACCTGGTGACGTCAAAAAATATTTTAGTAGTGCAAAGGGGGGAGGGGCGGTTTTGTTTTGGCATCTTGTCGTATGATTGCCTCGAGAGAAATGCCAAAAAAAAAGCAGGAGGCTCGATAAAAGCAACTAAGGCATCCAGAAGCCGAAGCTACGCGCTACAGCCTTCTTGACATGCTAGTAAAGGGGGGTCGTACTGGGGTCGTACCGTTACTCCAATCATCGAAACTACGAGACTGCCTCGGAATGGTCTATCGCTGACCTTCCTTGCTCGAGACATGTTCTACTCCGCTACTCGGACGGTCGGTGTCCTGGCATGCTGTGTCTCTCGCCTCGCTGCTGCGTCCCATACCCCGAGACCAAGACGGTAACCATCTTGGCTGCCGCCCGCGTAATGAAAGCTCCCCTGCTTCTCCTGCTCGTTCTTTCTCAATTCGGACTGGTTCGTTTCGTTCTCTTGAGTTTTCATCTGCCTAGCTTGCGACTCCTTGGAGGGATGCTCGGGCAGCGATGTATTTTTTTGTGGGTAAGGTTTTTGCTCGCACTTTGTTTTTCCATTTTCCCCCTGTTGTAGGGAAAATCTTAGTTGGTGTTCAGGCTATACTGGAGTCTGCCCACACCAGGTAAACGTGTTTTGTGAGGCCGCAAACCCGGCAAGAACTTGGCACAAACCCGGCAAGAACTTGGCACAAACCCGGCAAAACTGGAATCTGACCACACCAGGTAAACGTGGTTTGTGAGGCCGCAAACCCGGCAGGAACTTGGCACAAACCCGGCAAGAACTTGGCACAAACCCGGCAAGAACTAGGCACAAACCCGGCAAAACTGGAATCTGACCACGCCAGGTAAACGTGGCTTGTGAGGCCGCAAACCCGGCAAGAACTAGGCACAAACCCGGCAAAACTGGAATCTGCCCACACCAGGTAAACGTGGTTTGTGAGGCCGCAAACCCGGCAAGAACTTGGCACAAACCTGGCAAACCCGGGGATGGCGTCGCTCTCCTGTACCTTTCTCATGAAACAGCCGCGGCTGCGGATCATTTTGGTTAGATAAACGCTGAGATGCAATTACACATGAATAGCACTCTTTCAGCACATCGGGTTGCGACCTATGACAAGTGCGCAGGCCTTGCTGCCGGCCGGCCCTATACTTCAGTAGGCTCACCAAGCGCTTGAACTGGACTAAAAAGTCCAAGAAGTACGTTACTGACTACTCCCACAGTGGACCCAAGCCCGCCGTCCTTGTGGTCTGCTCTAATTTTTTTTCCTTTTTTATATTCTCCTCCCACGTGGTAACGCGAGTCCGACGGGAGCTGACAGGCCGTTAGCACTGCAAGCTGCACACCGGCTTGTTCGTCCACAAAAAGCAAGTTTGTGTTTCGACGACTAAAAAATGAGCCTGGGTAAAGGGGTTCGCACAATATACATGGTGATGGTTACCTGAGAACTGTCGGCACAGCTTGCCCCGGATTTCGGGCTTAAAGAAATGTGAAAACGGGTTTCCTAGAGGCTTTTCGTGTTATTTTGCAAATGCTTTGAGCTATCTTTGTGTCTGTGCTTTCAGTCGTCTTCTTAACCATGGTTAAGTGCGCAAATGGTGTCAGCCGAAGCTGGTAAAGCTTCGGCGCCGCCCACGTTATGTTTGTTTAGCGTTGAGTTCTTTTAAGTACATGAACCACATGGATTAGCATGCACTGTTTAGCAAAAACCCTTAATTTTACATGTCGACCACGTGAGTCAACCTTGTCCATATTTCTTCCATAGTGTCGGGTCCCACGAGTACAGGGAGCAGCTCATGCGCTGGGGCTGGTCGTTAACCGGTGTGGAATATAAAGCATGAAATAACAAGGGATCGTTTATCTCGACTCTTTTTGCTGGTCTCTCAGACCCGAGAAGGAACAATCAAACGAGTTGACAGGAACTGGCCGGCCCCACACCACAACCGGCCCAGGGTAAGGCGGACGGAACTTTGACCGTTGGCCGAGCCGCACGCGTGATCACGCGAGCGGGCTTCCGACTTTAGCGTTTATTGTGTTTAGAGGTTCGGTGTTTTAGGGTCTCCGGTTGACCATTGAGGCCGTGAGGCGGGTAGTATGAGGGTAGCAGGTATGAGTACACACGTTCACTAGATGCGAGGCGATCCAACTACCGGTATTTTTTAGCGTTTATTGTGGTCTAGAGGTTCGGTGTTTTAGGGTCTCCGGTTGACCATTGAGGCTGTGAGGCGGGTAGTATGAGGGTAGTAGGTATGATTATACACTTTTACGACGGCTAGCCAAGTTTGCGACCGACACCAAGAAGAAATTCGTTTTGAATTTAGTCTTAGGCCCCCCACGCTTTACGTTTTACTCGAAGCTCTCTCCTGACGTGTCGGTACACGACGCACTTGTTTTGAGGCGTCACATGTTGTAGAACATGTGGATATGATATGACATGGTATCATATGATAATACAGTTAAAAACGTGCGAACAATAATGCTATGTCGCACGATTTCAACATAAAATGCCATGTGCTGTGGTAACGTTTCGGACACGTGCTGCTGGAGCGGAGCTGCCCCCCAGGCCCCAGGGTAGCACAAGGTCTCGCAGCTAAGAGACCGCCGACTACACGCGATCTAGCCCCGCGCGCTTCTTTTGTTTTAGGTCTGACGAGGAGGACATTCAGGATGGCCTTTTCCACTGTTTCCAAACCGCGCAATCACGGTTTTCGCGGTTTGGGTTGTAGTTGTTGTAGTAAGTGTCGAACTGATGCAGCCGGAGACAGCAGGCGCAAGGGGCAGGTCACTTGCTTTGCCTTTTATTGTATACTCTCATAAATGGACCTGCCCCCGGCAATCCCGACTGTCCACGGTCGCGAAAGGGTTGTGCCCTGATGGTGATGGTTGACCAGGCCCCGACGACGCCTTATGCACAACACGGCTACAAGGCGAGGATGCGGCCTGCTTAGGTGTGCTCTCAGCCATCACAGCCTCAGAGCTCGCCACTTGACCTGACACAGCTGCCACTCTGGCGGCCGCAGCTGCAACCTTCGCAATGAAGGCGCGGGCAGCTGGAGTGTATGTAGGCAATTCCGTACAACAGCTGCATCAGACGTAGCTTGATCGCGGGTTGAGAAAATACTCGACGTAGCTGCTTTGACTCCGAATGGAAGGGAGGAAATATAGAGGTAGAGGGGGGAAATACAATGCAAACACAATCTGATTTGTTCTTCGCTTACACCACCGTGTGTTGTTTTCTCACTCAGGACTTTTGACCTGTTGTGTTTGTGTGATGTGTCGTGTTGGGGTAGACCCGCATGACCTCACGTCCGTTCAACACGTGGTTCGGTAGCTACAGCACTTGGGATCCCTTCGGTTCTTTGTCTGGCAGCTAATGTCGAGCATTTCCTTCCAAGCTGGCCCTTAAAAAAAGAATGGAAGCTTAAAGACGGAATCTGGGATAAGTACCTTTGAGTTGTTGGGCTGAAGCCTGCGACACTACACTGTTGCTCGGTCTCCACTTCACTACCCGCCAACCTGAGGCCCACACAAGGTGAAAATGTGGAACGCCAGATCCACTTGACTCAGTTCTTCTCAAGAAGGCAAAGGTAGTCTGTTTTTTGTTCTTAACAAATTGCAGTTGTTAGACACAAAAACACCATGCCAGTGGGACTGGAATCGGCCTTTAGCGACGCAGACGGAATGCCAGTCACACAGACATGGAGGCGTATCTGAAGGAGTACTGTTCCACTGATCGGCGGTTGGAGTTTGATCAGGAACAGTTCTGGAGTGTCACCGATGATGTCTCGACGCTGCGGCAAAAAGAGCAAGCCTGCGAGCCTCGAACATGAAAGACGCTTCCTTATGCACACCGTATAACTCGAGTGTTGTCGAGCCGAGACTGTTGCATGGATTTCGAGGCATCGCGGTATTGCTTTGAGTGACATTGGGGTGCTTGAAAATGCAAGTCCTCTCTGCGGAACCTTGTAAGCTTGGCGGAATTGCGTAACAAGCATTTTCCTTGCTTCCTAAGGACGACTGGTGCCTGTAGCCGCGGTTTCGATGGGGGCTGGTCAGTGGAGAAGAAGGACGTGGTGAGCCAGTGTGCGCGTCGACCGCGGTTCGCGCTTTGCCGCCCGTCCGGCGTTGTTGAAAGTATAGAATGACAGCAACACCGCAACAACGACGGACATCCCGTCGCACACGCCGGACTAGAAAAACTGCGTTTCGGGTTATTGGAGGCACACGCAGAGCGGAAGGCTACGATACTTACACCTCGCAAGGTTCCTCGTGCACGACGGCACGACAACGCAGTGTGCGCCTCGTCGTACGAATCGTTCAGGAGGGAGCCCGCGTACAGGGCTCGCTCCGCCATCGTGCACCCGCCTCGCGTCGAGTCGCAGGGTGTAATGAAACGGAAGTCTTTGGATTCTCGAGGGTCCCCGCGGTGTGTTGTTGTTTATTTTTTGAGTAACTTTTTGTTGGGTGTGTGCTTGGGAAGGGTGCAAGTCCTCCTTGCGGTGCGACCTTGCGGGATTGGATCGAAATGCCGCCGCGCTTCGTTTTGCGGGCGAGGACGCCTGGGGGGCCGGCGGTCGCGCGTTATCGGTTGATGTGGGTGGTGAGCGGGGAGGGTCGCAGGGGAGCCAGGGTTTGCGCCATGTGCGTCGGGGACGTGATGCGCGACAGCGGCCGCGAGACGGACATCTCGGGGGAGGTCGGCAGGTGCTGCGAGGACAGCGCCGCCTTGAGGCCCCTGTTCTCCGCTTCGAGGGTCAGCACGCGGTCCTGCAGCGACGACACCGCCGACAGCAGCAGCGAGACTGCCTCGTCGTGGCCCGCGGCCGAGGAACCGCCCGGGCCGGCGGACGCGAGCTTGTCGCGCGCTTTTTCGACGCCGGCCCACAGGTCCGACGACGACAGCGTCGGCGGCATCCCGGCTGAAACCGTCGAGAACGAAGCGTTCAGCGGGCTCGACGCCGTCGACGACGGCGAAGATGCGCTGCCGGAAGGCCCGTTCGCCGGCTGGGGAGGCGTGCCGGAGGACTGCTGCTGCAGCTGCTGCTGCTGCTGCTGCAGCAGCTGCTGCTGCTGCTCCTTCCTCCGGCGGGCTTTGAGGAGGCGCTTGCCGTCCGCGAGGTCGTTTGCCTCCTTGCGGGGGCAGACGCCGTCGGACTGGATGGACTGCTGGCTGGCGGAAGTTTTGAGCGGGGACGGCGACACGGAGCGTGGGGGTGAGTCTTCGCCCCACGCCGCTTTCCGAAGGATGCTCGATCTCGGAGACGCACTCGGATCGAAGACGGGGATCTTGAGGACTTCCACATCGTTGTACTCGTCGACGCCCAGCTTGGGGGAAGACGGGCGGATGTCAAGGGTGGGAGGGGGGGCAATTCCGGTGATCGACCGCTTCGGGCACTCAGAAGAGAGGTGGCGCTCGACGTCGACCGCCAGCATCGCGGCGTCGCACCGGGGGCAGACCGCGGGCAGCTTGGGGCAGTCCTTCGAGGCGTGCCGCGCCATTTTGTCGCGGGGGATCAACCGTTTGCACATCTCGCACGTGATCGGCAGCAGCTGCTTGCAGATCTTCGCGTGCGGCTCCCTGTCGGCCAGCGGGCCGGACCAGGCGCATCCCCGCACGTCGTTCGGACACCGGACGAGGAGTTGTTTGGCTTTGCTGGTCAAAGCAGGTGTCGGCCGCAGGTCATTCGCCGTCAGCTTCACTTCGCAGCCTGTCACGGGGCAGCAGGTGCTTGTCTCGAGGAGGGGGACGATGCACTGCTTGCAGTAATGATGCCCGCACGCGCTGCTCGTGACCGGGTCGTTGACGACGCCGGCTCCGATCGCGCACACCAGCTCCCGAGGGGGCTCGCTGAGAAAGAGGTGCACTTTGTGGCAAGCATCGCTCAGCCCCGCGTAGCTGAACCCGACGCTGCGGCGCCTCTTCAGAGAGTCGCCTTCGGTGCTCATTCACCCTCAGCCGCCCGCAGGGCAGCCCACACGTGTTCGTCTATCCTCTTTGTTTCGATGTTTTGTCGTTCCGTTCCTCTTCCTGGCTGTTTCGAAGGCAACTGAAGTGGTGGCAACTGCACTCTTCAGGCTGTGCGCCGGTGCCACTCTATTTTGTCAGACACACTGGGCGACAATGGTGTCCAGCGCCATCTCACAGTTTCACTGAGGGAGTTGGTGCACCACGAAAAGTCGATTAGAGAACTTAACACATGGTTGGTTCAAAGAAAAATTCAAGTTTTACGATGTCAGGCTCGCCTCTCCCAATCGCGGAAAGGTACGAAGCACGATTCCCTGCAAGGTGGATGGAAGGTGACCTCGCCCAAGCTCGTTCCCCCGGGTTAAGGCAGTCACTCAACATTCCCTTGCGCTAGTGCTATCAGTTACAAAGACGTGTTCTTACTTCTCCCTTTCTTCTAGGCAGTTCTCGTCAGACAATACGAAGAGCAGAAACTCCCACTTGATCGCCACGACGATTGGATAGAGCACTCCTCTTCTATTTTCGTTCTGGGCTATGGCCGTCAGGGCTGGCATTTGTCTTGTCCATGGTGCAACGTGATTCTCCTGTGCGCCTCTACTAGTTGTTGCCAGCTGCTGTCTAGTGTAGAGGTTTCCTACACTAACGTAGACGCGAAAGTTGCCAAACTGGGGGACTGACCCTTGGGGAGCAAGCGCGATACTCGAAAAGGTAAAGGAGCCACAGGAGAGGTAGTAGGCGAGTGAAAAACAGAGCACCAACAAGCCATCGGGGTTGCCAGCAGCATATACTGGTTTCAGTCCGACCAGCAGTCCGGGTTTCCCAGATGGAAGGATGGTGCCTGCCAATCATGTAAGCTACCTGCAACGCGATTCTAATGCATGTGTGTGTGTATCTATTTCGAGCCAGAGCTGACCCTTACCTAGCCCTTGTAGGAAAATGAGAAGCCGAAAAGCCAAACATGAGCATAAATGCAAGAGCTGGCCTTGGCTCACCTGTCGGGTGATGCTTCTGAGAAGGCGGCCGTCCTACCGGGAAATTCTTGATCTTCCGGGCGGGCCGCCAGTGCAGTTCGGATGCTATCGAATCACTCCAGCGACGATCAGCACGAGCAACAAGTATACAACCGGCTCGCCCCTCGAAAGAGCTGCTGCTGCTAACGCAAAGCCAACGTGAGGTATTGCTGCACTTCACTCGGTCTTCTCCCTTCGCTGCGCTTGAAAGCAACGAGAAGTGAACAGGTACGCGTTTACCAAGACAACGAACAAGATGACGGCCGCCTCTGTCGGTCGTATATTTTAGCGTTTATTTTCAGAATGAAAGTACGTTGAAGATAAAACAGTGGCGCCACCTAATCTCAGGACTACCCACGTGATAAAGCCGTTAAGCACTGGGAATTTTAAGTACACGGAACGCGGATCAGCATGCACAGCCGTTAAGCAACGGCAGCCGGCTTATCCGTGACATCTGTTAGCGTTTATTCTGGTTTAGAGATCCGGTGTTTTTGGTCTCCTGGGGGGGTTCTGGGGGGGTATGGTGGCATCTCAGAACCACCTGCCAAAGAGCAGGAATCACGCATAAACAGAATACCTGTTTCTTCTTGATTGAGGGAACGTACGCTACCCGATGACACGCGATGGAACAGACGGCGCCCCAGGCTCATGAAGAGAATGACTTCCAGCACGTGTACGATGGCGTTGGCACGTAGGAGCCCCACATTGTTGATGTCAAACGCGAGCAGCAGCCGCAGCGAGGTCAGCGAAGCAAGGACGAACCCGTACCACACGTGGAATTCCTCACCTGTGGGGGGGTGCTTGTGAAGAATGGGTTACCCTCCTCAAAAAAGGGTGCTAACACAGGTACCAACCAAGTTAGGTCCCACTAGTCTTACTGCTGCGGAAGACTACACGCTGTGTAGAAAGAGGTCGCGTGTACATACTTTCAGGGTACGGGAACATGGCCGGCGCCATCTCGTGCACTCTCCGACCGCAGAGCAGCTGTGCTAGGGGTACAATTTCAAAGACAACGAGAACCACGAGCCAGCTTCGAAATAAATCCATCGCACCTTCTTTTCCTCCCAGGACCCACCACTACCCGCAGACCTTAGAGTTGTCTCAAGCCCACTCACACGCTGTGCACGTAGTTAGCACCCGGGAGAAAATAAATGACACGGAACTCTCTGGCGACCTTCAGCACCGACGAAGTACGGAGACCTGACAAAACACAACACCCTCTACACCTCAGCAGCCGTAATAACAATACAGTACAAGCACACGCCAGAATGAAGGTGCAAGAAGGAAGAGTGTTGCTACGTTCGGCTTCATCCCTTGAACATGAAGCGAGGCTAGAGGGTGATACTTTCACCAGAAATTGGCTATTGCATGTCCTGTAGGCGTTCATCGAATTGGTCTAGTCTGACCTGTTTTCGGCTTTTAACCCAAGGTCCAAACCCTGCCTAACGATTTCGTCAAAAAATCTTAAGGTGATAGCCTCCACGATTTGGTTTTATTTCCAGCTCACCTCAAATGTGTGCACAGGGGGCACGTTTCCTTTGAGATGTGGGGGTCAACGCCAACGTTGATTTCCAGATCAACTTCGCACTCCGGCAACTTGATCTTCGAGAGTAGATCACGGACCGGCGCCTTGTCCGGACTGTTGCCGAGACTATCGCTTACTGAGTCTCGCCAGAAGAGTCGGAGGGCCTCTTCTGGGCAAAAGGTGATGTTGAGGTGGAGCTTGTTGAGAACGCGCCAGAGACGGGAATAGGATACGAAGACTCGACCGTTCGAATTAAGGAACGACGGGCTGGCAGGGGTTCCTAGGGCTATAAAAGCGGCTTTAACGCTGTCCATGTCCAAAGACGCGAAAGATGCACTATGAATAGGGAGCATAGTCCGCTCTCTCCACTCTGACCGGAGCTTGCGTAGTTCGACGGCGGCTGCTTCTGCAGACACCTCTTCGCGGGCCATGCGGTGTTCGAGCGCTTCCACGTCGTCAGCGTACAGTGTGACAAACGGGTCAAACGTTGAGCACGGAGGGGAGCAGCTGGCGCAGCTGTTTAGTTTTAAGTGCGGCGGTATATGATCCCCTTCGGTCTTGGGGGATGACAGTTCTTGCCTCCGAGCTCGTTCCTGGATCCACTCTTCTCTTTCCGATTCAGCCGATGAACAGGCTACGGGGTTGAGTGAAGTGGCTAGAGTCGCTGCCGCGTCGTCTAAAGCGGAGCTGACACCGCGATGCCTGCTAGGAGGTATCTCCACCTCAATGACAGGGGGGAGGTGAGCGATGATGCACGCTTGGTGCGCACAGGGGATTGGGGCGCTCCTGGACAGAGGGTTTCGTTCTTTGGGTGGGCGATCGTTGTGATTGCAGTCATCTTCGGGAAAGCTCGGAAGCCGTTTTCTTCCAAGAGACTCGTGGGTACTGGCGGACAGGGAGAGAAAAAGAGCTTTCGCGAGTCTAACGGCGTGCACCACCACACAGTGAAACTTCGGGAGCATCATTATGAGCCGCTCAACGGTGAGCAACAAGGGGTCTGTGCAGCCCCGATGGAGGGAAGCAGCGTAGAACGATGCAGCAGCGAAATACTTCCCGACGTCGCTTGGGTCGAGCACATCAGTAGGCAACTCCGCGTTTTGCCCGAGCCCGGAGTGCACGTACGCAGTCAGGTCGCACCTGTCGATCACACTGACCAAGTTCAGTGCAGTCATTTCGACGAGCAACTGGCCCGAGAACAGCGCCGCAGACGCTTCTGTCGGGCTAGCTCTGCCGGTTTCCACACCCCGGAGGTAGTAAAGCAGGTGCCGCTTGTTTCCATCAGGCGCGCCGATCACCTCAAAATGGAGGTGGGTGCCCACTGTAATAATGTCTCCGTCCCGGCATGTGTCTGTGGCACCTGCGACGCACGCATCTTCGCCACCGTAGATCGCCACACCTGTGAAAGCAGCGGCCACGTCCGCGTTTCCTCCCATGAAGGACCAGTGGTCACTTGTTGTGAGGACGGTTGTAACTGGGATCAGCTCGGTCTTTGGTAAGTCGAAGACCTCGTGCGAGATGTATTCAATGACCGGCAGTATTGGCATGCTCGGGCCCATTGTGTTGACTAGGCATGCGGCCTTCGGCGGTATACCTGAGCCAAGGTGTTCGACAATCAAGTGCGCAGTGATTCGCCCTCTGTTATACCCCAACTTGAATATTCGTGCGGATACCCCACCTCGCTCGACGGTGAATCCGGGCAACTCCAATACAAATGGGTGTCTTGCGGCGGACTCACGAATTTGGTGGAACCACCCGAGGTGCGCGACATATACGTGCTGCGCAATCCCGTCAACGTAGCGGTGCAGCCCCCTGCACAGCCATGCTGATGCTGCCGCAGGGATCGCCAACACCCCCGCGAGCAGCCCAAGCGCAGCAAAAAGTACGATCGTGACAGCGCTGACAAGGAGTAGCACATAATGTGTAACAACCTCCCGCAGACCCCCAGATGCGACGTTCGAGCCGCCCATTAGGAGGACCAGCTATGTGCCCGCTACCCTTCGCACTCCTCCCTATTTCGGAGTAGGATGGAGATACCTGGGGTTTAAGGGGCACGCTGCTGGAAGGGTTTCATAATTTTTTACTGTTGCGAGACCCGGTTGGAGTATCGACACGAGAAGGCGAGTATTGCAAAGTCGCTGAACAAAGATTTTTGAAATACGTTGTCCTTACCCAATGGTTTCCCTGGTGTTGTGGTTGCACTGTTTTGGACTTACGACTCATCTTCCTGCCAGTTGCGCCTGTTGTTCGGGTGGAGGTCGTGTCACAGCTTCTGAGTGCGACGAGTCATACCCAAAGGAACGAAGAACCCGAGGTTCGACCGCCACGCCAACTGTTTCGCACGTTTCTGTATTTTCAGTATTCGCTTACTCGCTCGCGAATGGACAAGCTTGAGCTGGCGCGGGGTGGCGTGGCATTTCGGTGCACGCGGTACGGGGGGCAAAGCATAGGTAGGGCACACAGCGAGTGGGTTGAAAGGTAGCCGGTTCCTGTCGTACTCCGCTTTTCGTACACGAGCTGGCAGTAATCTGGATCATCTTCGGACTGCCCATTCTTCAGTCCACTGAGCCGGTCTCGCGCTTGAACTCGTCAACTTTGTATTAATCTTCAAGCGAGTGACGCGGTTTGCTGACGCTCGAAGCTGTTTTAACATGTGCGCGTGAAGGGTCAGAGAAAGAGAGTTGAAGTATGGCTAAAGAGAAAGAGAGGACACAACAAACAAGCCAAAGGGTGTAGCCCAAGGGATGTGGTAGTCACGCCTTAGCAGTTCCAGGGCCTCTCTCCACCCACCTGTATGTGTTCTCGTGGCCATCGCTACCGCGCTGACCCTTTCGAGAGAGAGGGAGTGGGTGGAAACGTTGGCGGAATGCTTTGTTTGCTTGGTGAAAGCAGATGTGAGTATTGAGCGACCAAATAAGTTTTTAACGTGGTAGAATGTTTGCGAGATGCTCGTACTTTCGCTCGCGTTGTTCTGAATGCAGAGACGGTCCCGTGCGCACTTCACCCGTTCCATGCTTCTAAGAATGTGAATGGTCCGAGTGTAAACAGCGCACTCCTCGTCTACAGGCTAAGTCTGAACTCTTGGTCCGGCTTCCAGCACTTTTTCTCCTTTGCCCAAACATCGCCTTGAGTGACAAGCTTTTCCCAAGCTGCCGAGAAAGCAACGTCAAGCTTGTGGAGGTCAGTTGCGTACTCGTGGACGATCCGGCTGTATTCAGGGTCGTATGTGAGCGCTACGTCGGTCGTCATCATTATCAGTCCTGGTTTCTGCGGTATGCGCCACTGGTAGTGGCCGCCAGGACCTTTGTACACTTCGTACGACTTGCCGAAATTGTTGAGCAGTTGGAAGAACTCGTTGTCCCATGCAAACGGGTCTGTCGTCCACGGGCCGTCGATACCGCTGGTGTAGGTGTTCGGGCCCTTCCCGTCGCCGCAAAGACCGGGCCAGGGGTTGTTCGGTTGCTGGTTGGGTGCAGGGCCGGCACCCTTTGGACAGGCACCATGGGTGCGACCAAAAGCATGGCCCCCGCCGATGAGGGCGACCGTCTCGGTGTCGTTCATGCCCATCCTCCCGAAGACGTCACGGATTTCGAGCACGCTGTGTGTCGGGTCCGGGATGCCCAGGTAACCTTCTGGGTTCACATAGATCAGTCCGACGGTGGAAGTCCCTAACGGCGGCTTGCAGTCGCCTTGAAAAGGGCAAGGAGGTTGCTCCGGACCCGGTCCGAGAGGCGCACTGGTGCTACCGTCGGCGTCATCTACCCTTCCGGCACAAATTTCAGTCACAGGGCCTCCCATGTGCAGGACCGACGAGGTCCCTGCCAGAATGAACAGATCGCCCCAGCTGAGCGCGTCTCCGTACTTCTGCTTGATGGGCCAGAGCAAACCACGTGCCTTGTCAAGGTTGGTGTTGTCTGGCCAGCTGTTTTCTGGCTGGAACCTCTGTCTGCCCCCACCACACCCGCCTCGTCCGTCGGTGTTCCGGAATGAGCCTGAGCAGTGCCAGGCGAGTCTCACGAAAAGCCCACCGTAGGACTGTCCAACCTTCGATGTCGGAGAAATGTCTGCTGGCCAGCACTCCTGCGACATTGTCAACATGTGCACGATGTCACGGACAACGGACGGGATGTCCAGAGTCTTGAGGGCCGTGTTGTATTCCTCGAGCGTCGGGATCGTAGCATTGTCACTTGGAGGCGTACCGTGAAGCGCTCCTGGGCACAGACCTGCAGCAACACCGCAGATCACGAACGAGAGGAGCGGTCTCATCATAATTTGGTTCATTCTTTTGTTCTCTTCAAAATCGTCGGCCTCGCTTGCACGATGTGGAAATAGTTCGTAAAAGGGACCGGCTCTGACAATTCAAAGACAAGATCTGTGGCGACTCACTTAGAACAGGTACAAAATACTCGAGGGGCTGCCTTTGTGCTCACTTCGAAGGAGGTAGAGGGAGAAACACAACTACAAAGTGGGTCTTTTGTGTCTAACAAATGCAATTTGTCAAGAACAAAAACTCGATGGCATTCCGATGGGGACATATGTGCTCGCCTGAACTGATGCACACGTTGGCTGCCTCAGCAGCAGGAGATCCCAGGTACGTGATTGCGGCATGTGCGGCCAAAGGTGTCACCACCCACGTGTGGCTTGACAACATCCGATACACGGGTGATCGATCAGATGTGGAGCGGGAAGCACAGCGGCTGGACAACGTGGCCCAGAAGTACTGGATTACCTGGAAACAGGCTGATAGTGTGGATTTGGGTGAACAGTATGATTCTTAGGTGTTGCGTTTGACCACAAAGCAAAGACAGTTTCTCCTGCGCAAAGTTGTTGCACGCAGTTGACCTACTGCTGCAGACCACTGCATCCGAGCTGGAGTCGTTGGGGGGAAGATTGTTGCACGCAAGCGCGGTGGCAGCTGTTTCCCCGGGTGAATTTTGGTTTGCCTTGAAGTTCTAGAGGCGGGTCATGAATGCACTCAACCGAGAAGAACAACAAGAAGGAGACATCGTGACAGTACCCCCATCGGCAAGGCGGGAGCTGCAACGGTGGGGCAACGCGGTACAGGAATCGAGAAGGATGTTCCAGGACTTACCAAAACCGACAGCGACTGTCTTCGTTGATGCCTCGTTGTCTGGCTGGGGAGGGGTAGTCGTAGACCGGATAACGGCCGAGATAACGGTCTTTGGAGAAAAATGGAACTCCCAGTTGGACATACGGGTGGACAACACGACAGTGATGGGAGCAGCAAGGAAGCGAATGAGTTCCCGTTCATTCGCTTTGAATGAGGCCGTTCTCGCAGCTATCCACCGGCTCAAGGAACTCAACTGTTCCTGGTCGGGCTGGGTGAAGTCCGCAGACAACCCAGCTGATCTTCCATCCCGGGTGCACCCGTCGCAACTAGCTTCCCCAGCACTGGTACAGGAGGTCGCACAAGCAATCAGGGCCTTTTTAACTGGCGACCTATATGACCCCCATATGACCCCTATATGACCCCTATATGACCTCCATATGACCCCCCCCTATGACCAAAAAGGTCGAGTTGGTGTCCTACAGGTGAAGTATACAGGAGTAAGGTGTGGATGGCGTCTTGATTCAAAAGGTTCAAAAAAGGTCGAGTTGGCGTCCTAAAATTTGTGAATCAAAAAAGGTCGAGTTGGCGTCCGAGAGGTGAATGAATCAAAAAAGGTCGAGTTGGCGTCCTAAAGGGGAATGAATCAAAAAAGGTCGAGTTGGCGTCCGAGTAGGACGCCATCGGGAACGGTGCCAACTGGGTCAGATTGTTTCAGCGTATGAGGTCCCTATTTCAGTTCATTTACGTTTCGTTTGCAACACTCACAGTTCGTCTGTTTAGGAGCACTTGATTTCAGTGTGTGGAAGACCCATTTCAGTGTGCTCGTGATTCGTTTGCAACACTAAACACCCGTCTGCCTTGGAACAGACCCCCATATGACCCCTATATGACCCCTATATGACCCCTATATCATGCAGGGTCAAAACCTTGTGTCTTTTTAAAACGCTCCCGCGGGGCCGATGGAGCCCAAAAAAGTACATTTGCGCCGGTAAAGACCGGCGCCTAGCGAGACTAGAGGCAGCAGTTGAAGTTCGGGAAACAGTAAAGTTCGGGCGAAGCTAAGTTCGGGCGAAGCAACGCAAAGTTCTGGCGAAGCGAAGTTCTGGTGAAGCTAAGCAAAGTTCGGGAGATGCTAAGTTCGGGCGAAGCAAAAGGCTAAGTTCTGGTGAAAGCAAAGTTCGAGCGATGCTAAGCTCTGGTGAAGCAAAGTTCGGGCAAAGCAAAGCATAGTTCGGGTGAAGCTAAGTTCTGATGAGGCTAAGTTCTGGTGAAAGCATAGTTCGGGCAAAGCAAAGTTCTGGTGAGGCAAATGGGCGATGCTAAGTTCGGGAGAAGCAAGGCAAAGTTCGGGTGAAGGCAAAGTTTGGGCGATGCTAAGTTCTGGCGAAGCAAAGTTCGGGCGAAGCTAAGTTCTGCTGACGCGAAGCAAAGTTCTGGTGAAGCAAAGTTCGGGCGATGCAAAGTTCTGGTGAAGCTAAGTTCGGCGAAGCAGTTCTGGTGAAGCAAAGTTCAGTCAATGCAAAGTTCGGGTGAAGCTAAGTTTTGGGGAGGCTAAGTTCTGGTGAAAGCAAAGTTCGGGCAAAGCAAAGCAAAGTTCGGGTGAAGCTAAGTTCTGGTGAAAGCAAAGTTCGGGCGATGCTAAGTTCTGGTGAAGTCTGGGCGAAGCAAAGTTCAGGCGAAGCTAAGTCAAAGCAAAGTTCGGGTGAAGCTAAGTTCTGGGGAGGCTAAGTTCTGGTGAAAGCAAAGTTCGGGCGAAGCAAAGCAAAGTTCTGGTGAAGCTAAGTTCGGGCGAAGCAAAGCTGAGTTCTGGTGAAGCTCTATTGGCCCCTTTGGGGCGGGTAAGTCGGCGAAGCAAGCATGAGGCTAAGTTCCGTCCGAGCCTCAAGTATGCAAATAGCCGGTGCCAAACCACGGGTCAAGAAACCGGGCCGGAGCGTAAAGGGTCAGGAAGTTTCACCCCCTGGAAATGACACCATGATGGCAGAGTGAACAGCGCAAGGCTTCAGAGTTGGACTCCAGCCTGGAGGTCCCGCGGGCGAGCCACTTTTCCGGTCGAACATGATTTTCGGGGTTTGTTTCGGATAACAGTAAAGTTCGGGCGAAGCCAAGCCAAGTTCGGACGAAAGCAAAGTTCGGGTGAAGCTAAGTTCTGGTGAAGCAAAGTTCGGGAGAAGCCAAGTTCGGGCGATGCTAAGTTCTGCCTCCGAGTGAAAGCATAGTGGTGAAGCAAAGTTCGGGCGATGCTTAGTACTGGTAGACTGACTCAAATTTCCCGGGGTGACCAATAACCGTGAGACATTGAGAAACTCTGCAAAAAACGCAAATTTCGGGCACATACGACCCCGAAAACCAACAAATTCCAAAACCCATTTTCGACCGGAAAAGTGTCCTCGGCCGGGTTCGAACCCGGGCCTCCAGACGGTGGCAGACCTGAAATCTAGATGCAAATAGCCCTTTTCCAGTCACGGGGCAAAAAAAACCTGGATCGAGGGAATTGACTGGATCATATTTTTGGGCCTAAAAAAGTGCCCTCGGGCTTCGCCTGTGGACCCCCCAAAAAGTGGGGTTGGCTCGATAGAGCTATTAGCATACCTCTAGTCTCGGAAAATTTTGGAAAAAAAAAAATTTGCTCAACTTCCTCAAAAATTACTGCAGAGTTTGTTCCAAAATTTTAAATTCAAAAACCCCAATTTTTTTCCGGAATTTTTTTTTTGCCATTTTCAAAAAGACACAAGGTTTTGACCCTGCATGGTAACTTAGAGGTCAGGACCTCTAAGTTACATAGAACTGCAAAAAAACATGGTTCAATGTATATATTTTCCAGCTTCCGCTAAATACTTTCCAGCTTCCGTTATATATTTTCCAGCTTCCGTTATATATGCTATGTTCTGATAAATATTGGAGTGTTTCCATAAGTCACCACACAGAAATGCAGGCCCAAAGTCACCGGAGAAAGCCTAACTAGATAACGAAGAAAGCCTAACTAGAGAAACAAAAGAGGAACAGCAACAGGATGGAAAGGCAACGAGACGCATCTGGAAACCCCCGACAGCAAAATCAGCAGCAGCTTCCGCACCAGCTGCAACTTCCGCAGTTTCAGCACCCGCAGCAGTTTCAGCACCAGCAGCAACTTCCGCATCAGCATCACCAGGCACCGAACCACCCGCAGCAGTTCCAGCACCAGCAGCAACTTCCGCACCAGCTTCACCAGGCACAGTACCACCCGCAGCAGTTTCAGCACCCGCAGCAGTTTCAGCACCCGCAGCACCACCAGCCGCACCAGCACCAGCAGCAGCAGCTTCAGCACCAGCAGCATTTTCAGCCCCAGACTGTGCAGTACCAGCACAGTCCGTACTCCTACCCGGCGGGTTATCCGGGTTACTACAACCCAGTGCCCTCCTACGGTCCGGGTGCCTATATGGACGCACCATACAACCCGTTTCCGTAAAATCGATGTTCTTTGTACGAAACGCAGAATCCGAGGGTGCCCAGCGTGGCGTCGGTGTAGATGATCATAGGCGTACGCGGTGACGATATGGCCTTGTAGTCGATGCGCCGATGAAATTGGGATCGAAGTATGGCTCCTTGCCACCACTCTAGGGCTGAACGTAGTCGTTCTCCCAGCTTTACCACGTTTACGGTCGAGTACTGCCTTGTTCGTATCGGGTGTATGTAGGCACGTCCTACCGACCCGGTCATGCTCTGTTGAACAAAGCTGAGTTGACCAACAAGCTTTGCCGCTGCTTGTGGTGTCAGGCTGTCCTTCCGCAGGATCTCCTCGATGGTCGCCTTAAGTTTAGCCGACCTTTCGGTCGTGATAGCTAGGGAGGCCGATCCGGGAGACGAGACATCGATGCTCACGCCCAAATAGGATATGAGTTGCCCGATCCTCTTCTTCTTGTCACTGAAGATTAAACCGATGATGGTCGAGAAGAACTCTTGGAAGTCGAACGCCATCTGCTCGATGTCGTCGGCTCTTCCGAGTAGATGAAAGTCATCAAAATACCCGGATGCAGGAATACCCATGATTCTGCGCGCAGCTGCTGTTACAAACCGAGATAGGCAGTTGTAATCCAGAACCGCCGACTCCGTCCCGAAGCAGAGCACGTTACTGAGGTACAGCTCAAGTTCGTGCGTTGCAGCATTGAGTGCGACGATCACTGCATACTTTCGTTGTGCTTTATCGGCGATCAACGATTTGTAAGCGTCCGACTGATCGAGGACGGCTTGTGCCTGCAGTACGACTCCGTTTTGAAACAAAGCAATAGCTGTCGCCACCACGTTGTCAATGCCAAGAAGTGTTATTGGGGAGTGGATGCGGGTGACCTTATTCGTCGCTCGTCCGTTATCGCATCCACGGTGCTTCTCCCCTTGAACCACGACGAACCTCCTGATCGGAATGAAGTGTTCCGTTGGGAGTGTCTCGACCGAGAAGGGACCCTCTAGCCATCCCTTTTCGACTTCTGCTTTCAACTGGGCAGAGATCTCGAGGAGATTCCCGTCACGTATGCTTTGTCGTCGGAGGGACTCCAGGAGGGGCTGCTGTTTGTTCTTCAGCTCTCTTTTCGTGGAGATGAACGACTTTCGAGCGCTCCTGTTTTCAGGTTTCACGTCGAATACCCCTTCTTCGCACAAGTCATCGACAACTGGGAAACCAAACCCGAGTCTGTGAACGAATTCGTTCTTCACGCCCGGTTGTGCTGCTCCCATCAGCTCGAGAATCTCCTCCACGACAGGTACGTTGATGCGAGACGCGATTGCTTTCGCAGGGTGATCCATATCGAAGAACGAATTGAACCGCGCCGTGTCTTTCTTGCTACTCTTCGCTCTATCTTCCCAATATAGAAGACGGCTTGCTCGAAAGTTTTTGTTCTGTGCCGTCGAGTTCGTGGCGTAGATGAGCGTGCACTGGCGAAGGTCAGGATCGAGTTCTGCTGCGTCGAACGCTTGTGATTTGATTCGAGCTGTCAGCGCCACGTGGTCTTCCATTGATTTCGCCTGGAACGAGTAAAACACTCCCTTCTGTTTTTGATGGGGACGGTGCTCCTCGATGGATCGAAACGGCTGGGACTGTTCACGTTGATTCCCCGGTTCGCACCGCAACCACAGCTTGTGAGTCAGATCTGCTGGTGGCGTCGACGAGGTGTAGAGAGCAGGATGAGATAGTATCGGGATGGTTGCGAAGGACGTTTGAGCAACTTCATGACGTTGGGGTGCTTGAGAATGGTGGACCGACGGCGGTGCTAGTCAGTTCTTCTGGCGCTTGCCCTTGAACCCGGGTTTGTTCGCCGTCGCACCTTTTCCGGAGGCCTTGCCGTAAGGTTCGTAGCGGTGCTGTTGTGGTGACGTCACGTTGCTGCTCCTTGTTTTAGCGGGTTTCGCTTGTTCGCGCTCGAGCTCAACTTTGTCTCTAAACCCTTTCAGCACCTCGCTGTCGATGTTCCCCATGAATGTTAGCGTATCCACGGTCGACACGTCTCGAGATAAGTCGGAAGCTTGCTTCAAAACGAAGTCCTCGTATCTGATCCCAGCTGCATAGGTGCCGCGCGAGGCTGTGTGGGATGCTGCCAGTGGCAGGAGTCCAACCACCATGACGATCAGACGCAATTGGTCCCTCTCCGGGACTGCATTGCATACTAGCAACGCAAGGGCATGACGAATCCGCATCAGCGTGTGAGTCGTGCCTGGCATGAAGTCTTTGTCGACTTTCGAGGACACATCGAGAAGGATTTTCTTGTGTGCTGTTTCTGCTGCTGCCTCCCCGAGATGGTCCTTGGCCTCTTGAAGGACCTCGTCGTTTAGGCGTGTGGTCATCGGAGAGAAGGCGATATTGTGTGCTTCGGCCCTGGTTGGGAAAAGCGGTGCTTTCTTCGGTGAGAAGTCAACAGGGATCTTGATCTTGACCCCTGCCTCCATCTGGAGGAGTATCGCTCTGACTAGCGGGATATCGGGCTTCAATACCGTCGGAACATCATGCAGGTTTAATTGACGCAGTCTTTGGTCAATGTTCACCATTCTGCGCGGTTCGCCCTTAATTTTTCCTGTTCCATCTTGTTTTGGTAGCCTCAGACCTTAACCAAACGCGCGGATGATCCCCGCGTTCGCGCAGCTCATCCCTCCCGCGATCAGGTCCGCGATTGGGATTGCGATTCCGGCCATCGTTTCCAGGTCTTCAGCGCTGCGTACAACTCCTTCACTTCCGTCACAGAAGGCGGGTCCATCCTTTCTTCTTTCACGGCACACAGTTCAAGGCTGATGATGGCAAGTGAGGCCCTTTTGACGGCGTCTGCGTCTGCTTCGGCCGATCTCACAAATTCATCATATAGATCGGCGGCATGCTGGTCGATTCCGGCTTCGACTGCGTCCGGCAAAGCCTTTTTAGCGGTGGCGGCGGCCCTCAGATCAGCCTTGTGCGCAATGATGAAGGAAACGCTGTCCATTCTTCTATTCTTTGAGAAAAGAATTCGAGCCTGGCGATATGTCGATATTACTGGTATGGGAACTTCCATAAGTATGGCCTGTCCAACAGACAGACAGCGGTGTGCCGCATGTACTTACAAGTAGTCTTATGGCGTGTCCCGCCCTACTACGATTCACAGAAGCTTGTTAATGTGTGTTGCCAGCCCAGCGGCACTTACGGCGGTGTCCTGCCCCATTGGGACTTACGGAAGTCTGGTGCCTGCCCAACGGACTTAAGGCGGTGTCCGCCTGCCACGGCATTTTCCTGCTGCTTCGGGACTTACAGAATTGTTGTGTGTCCACGGACTTACAGTGTTGTCCTGCGCTTTCGGGACCTTGCCTGCCCGACGGACTTACGGACGGTAGTCTGGTGCCTGCCCAACACATACGGCGGTGTCCTGCCCCATTGGGACTTACGGAAATCTGGTGCCTGCCAACGGACTTCGGCGGTGTCCTGCCCCATTGGGACTTACGGTCGTTTGTTGCCTGCCCAACGGACTTACGGCGGTATCCTGCCCCATTGGGACTTACGGAAGTCTGGTGCCTGCCCAACGGACTTACGGCGGTATCCTGCCCCATCGGGACTTACGGAAGTCTGGTGCCTGCCCAACGGACTTACGGCGGTATCCTGCCCCATCGGGACTTACGGTCGTTTGTTGCCTGCCCAACGGACTTACGGCGGTATCCTGCCCCATTGGGACTTACGGAAGTCTGGTGCCTGCCCAACGGACTTACGGCGGTCTCCTGCCCCATCGGGACTTACGGAAGTCTGGTGCCTGCCCAACGGACTTACGGCGGTATCCTGCCCCATTGGGACTTACGGAAGTCTGGTGCCTGCCCAACGGACTTACGGCGGTCTCCTGCCCCATCGGGACTTACGGAAGTCTGGTGCCTGCCCAACGGACTTACGGCGGTATCCTGCCCCATCGGGACTTACGGTCGTTTGTTGCCTGCCCAACGGACTTACGGCGGTATCCTGCCCCATTGGGACTTACGGAAGTCTGGTGCCTGCCCAACGGACTTACGGCGGTATCCTGCCCCATCGGGACTTACGGAAGTCTGGTGCCTGCCCAACGGACTTACGGCGGTATCCTGCCCCATCGGGACTTACGGAAGTCTGGTGCCTGCCCAACGGACTTACGGCGGTATCCTGCCCCATCGGGACTTACGGTCGTTTGTTGCCTGCCCAACGGACTTACGGCGGTATCCTGCCCCATTGGGACCTGCAGAGTTGTCAGATGCGGCGTCTTGTCCATACCTTTGGTGTGTTGATTAGCCTCAACAACCAGGAAACTTTCTCTGCACGCGGTGTACGTGAGTTCTTCCGTCGAAGACATTTCCTGAGCGGTCGTAGAGGTTGACTAATCGACAATAAAATACTTTCAGTTCTAAAGAACTGACAGTATTTGACCCTGCATGCTACACTACACTACACTACACTACACTACACTACACTACACTACACTACACTACACTCTGGTGTTGGTTTGGGTAGGTGCTCCTCCTGCCATGCGCTTTGCTCCAATTCCCACGGTAAACCAAAGTAGTGTAGTGTAGTGTAGTGTAGCATGCAGGGTCAAAACCTTGTGTCTTTTTGAAAATGGCAAAAAAAAAATTTCCAGAAAAAAAATGGGGTTTTTGAATTTTAAAAGTTTGGAACAAACTCTGGAAACAAGGTTCTGACCCTGCATGGTAGTGTAGTGTAGTGTTGTAGTGTAGTGTAGTGTAGTGTAGTGTAACATGCAGGGTCAAAACCTTGTGTCTTTTTAAAACGCTCCCGCGGGGCCGATGGAGCCCTAAAAAATTTCTGGAAAAAAAAGAATTTGCTCAACTTCCTCAAAAATTACTACAGAGTTTGTTTCCAAACTTTTAAAATTCAAAAAACCCAATTTTTTTCCGGAAATTTTTTTTTTGCCATTTCCAAAAAGACACAAGGTTTTGACCCTGCATGGTAATGTAGTGTAGTGTAGTGTAGTGTAGTGTAGTGTAGTGTAGTGTAGTGTAGTGTAGTGTAGTGTAGTGTAGTGTAGTGTAGTGTAGTGTAGTGTAGTGTAGTGTAGTGTAGTGTAGTGTAGTGTAGTGTAGTTGCAGTGTAGTGTAGTGTAGTGTAGTGTAGTGTAGTGTAGTGTAGTGTAGTGTGTAGTGTAGTTGTAGTGTAGTGTAGTGTAGTGTGTGTAGTGTAGTGTAGTGTAGTGTAGCATGCAGGGTCAAAACCTTGTGTCTTTTTGAAAATGGCAAAGAAAAAAAATTCCGGAAAAAAATTGGGTTTTTTGAATTTTAAAAGTTTGGAACAAACTCTGCAGTATTTTTTGAGGAAGTTGAGCAAAAATTTTTTTTTCCAAAAAAGTTTTTAGGGCTCCATCGGCCCGCGGGAGCGTTTTAAAAAGACACAAGGTTTTGACCCTGAATGGTAGTGTCTACAGTGTAGTGGCAGGTCTCTACCCCGGCGAATCTTTACTCCGCCGGGGTAGAGATCGGTGAAGATCGGAGTAAAGGTCGACGGAGTAAAGATCCACCCAAGGCAAATTGATTTTTGACCAAAAATTTGAGCAGTGGGAGAAACTTTTAACAACTCACTGGTTTACCAGTGCTACAAAGGAGTGAGATAAAAAGGGAAAAACTCACTGGTACTGCTCACAGGTAGCAGTGAGAGAAACTTTTAACAACTCACTGGTTTACCAGTGCTACAAAGGAGTGAGATAAAAAGGGAAAAACTCACTGGTAGTGAGAAAAACTGCTGGGAGTGAGAGAAAAAAAATTTGCTCAACTTCCTCAAAAATTACTGCAGAGTTTGTTCCAAAATTTTGACCCAAAATTTTTGACCCAAAATTTTGACCAAAATTTTTGACCCAAAATTTTGGGTCAAAAATTTTGACCCAAATTTTTGACCCAAAATTTTCGACCCAAAAATTTTGACCCAAAATTTTGACCCAAAATTTTGACCCAAAAATTTTGACCACCAGTGAGAGAAACTTTTAACAACTCACTGGTCCCAGTTTTTTTCTCAATGGTACTGTACTGGTACAGTGGCGGCCAAAAAAGCCAAAAAAAGCAACGGTTTGGCCCGAGAACGCTTCCTGTGAGTTTTGATTTTTTGCCCCCCAGCCCCCACACTTCCTTCCACCCTTTCCTGTAACATGCAGGGTCAAAACCTTGTGTCTTTTCAAAACGCTCCTGCGGGGCCGATGGAGCCCTAAAAAAAATTTTGGGAAAAAAAAAAATTTGCTCAACTTCCTCAAAAGTTGCTGCAGAGTTTGTTCCAAATTTTTAAAATTCAAAAAACCCAATTTTTTTCTGGAAATTTTTTTTTTGCCATTTTCAAAAAGACACAAGGTTTTGACCCTGCATGGTAACTACCTAGCCTCACCCAACTGACAAACTGTCTGCTGTCTGGACGCAAGTATCCGACTGGATCGGAGGTCATCGCCATGTTGAAAGCGGAGATGGAACGCGATGCAACCGAGGAGTCGGTGATAACTGACTTCACTGTGAGTCGAAAGCGCAAGTTGGAATACCTCGAGGGGCTGCCACCTCTGGCCGCTCGCGCGACAATCGATCAAGCCGTTCAATCGCTCACGGCATCCTCGGTCAAAGCGAGACGTGGCACCAATACTTCGTCGCAGTAAGGGCTTGGACGCACTACGCGGACCTTAAACGATGTCCCCACTTCCCCATTGACCCCGAAGAAATTCGTGGGTTCATAGCAATCCACACCAATGCAGAGCGCACAATATCAGCACTCGAGAAAGTCCAACGGTTCTTGGGGATCAATTCTCCGCTCAGAGTTCCCTTGGTGAGAGAAGTAATTCGAGGGATAAGAGGGAGGCAGACCGGAAAACGAAAAATGGATGCTATCACGTCGCGGCTTCTCGACAAAATTGTGGACATCCCCTGTTGCCGGCTCGTCAGTTGGCAGTTCTATCGTACGTCCACTTGCTTCGCACCGGTGACGAAGCGATCCCGCTGAGACGCGGAATTGAGACTGACTCGCCAGTTAATGCGCTCCGGGACGTTAAAGAGACGAAAAGACACAGCGCAGTCTTTAAATTCCAACAGGAACTCTACATTGTTCTGAGAACGAGAAAGAACAACCAACAAAGTGACACCTTATCATGCAGGGTCAAAACCTTGTGTCTTTTTGAAAATGGCAAAAAAAAAATTTCTGGAAAAAAATTGGGTTTTTTGAATTTTAAAAGTATAGAACAAACTCTGCAGTAATTGTTGAGGAAGTTGAGCAAATTTTTTTCTCTCACTCTGAGAAGTTTTTTTCACTGGCAGTGGGCAAAAAACCAATTTTACCCACTGTGTTTTTTTCACTAGTGAAAAAAAAAAATTTTTTTTCACTAGTGAAAAAAAACACCCAGTTTTTTTTTCACTAGTGAAAAAAAAACTTTTTTTCTTCACTAGTGAAAAAAAAAATTTTTTTTTCACTGGTGCCAATTTTTTTTTTCCCCCATTTTTTTGGCTGAAAGTAGTCAAGAACAGGTCAGAAGTGCATTTGTATGCAGTTTTGGCTGCCCCGGCTAAATCATGCTGAACCACGCCCCCCCCACCCAAACACACGACCAAACCAGCACTATCCGGCAGTGTGGCAAACCTGGCACCTGCCAGTTCAAAAAACTTCCATTGTGAGAGAAAAAAAGTCTCTCACTGGTCAAATGTGGTCGGAAATTGGGGAAAAATCCCCACTGTGCGTTCGTTTCTTGTTTTTCGGGTTTCGGGGGCCTTTCCGAGGTCCCTCGGGGGTGGAAAAGGCCTCTCGGCAGGGAAAACGGTCGCCACTCGGGACCCCTTCGGGGCCCCTCGTGGCGACCGTTTTCCCTGCCTCGAGGCCTTTTCCACCCCCTCGGGACCTCTACAAGGCCCCCTCAACCCGAAAAACAAAAACTCACTACAGTGGGTTTTCCCCAATTTCTCCCACTTTGACCAGTGAGAGAACGTATATT
>JAPJBO010000968.1:0-82926 GCA_030068145.1 Diplonema papillatum
AAACACTTCCAGACTTAGGGTGACAAACACCGGGCAATGGGTGGGGATGTCATATTGGCCCTTCTTTGCGGTGACCACTGCTACTAGCGCCGGCGCCGCTGTTCGGTTCAGGAAGCACATGTCGATACGCGAGCCACCCTCCCCGGCCCAACAGGTAGCCGGGGCGGCTTGTGAATGCGCCCTCGCCATGACAGCCGCCGAATCAATCCATCCACCGCTTCCGCAGGCCGCTTCGAGAGCTGGGCTATCTCTAGTCTCGGTGTTGAAGTCCCCCATTATGACAACGGGTACCTGCCCCAGCCCCGCCGCCATCTCGAACACACCGGCCAGGAGTTTTTCGCGCTCCCTCACGGCTTCCGAATCTTTCCCGACATGCGCATATACTGATATCACGTGTATAGTCGCACGCGCGTTCCCCGTCGCTACTACTGCGTGCGCGACTCGCGTACTGCGAAAGAGCTCTCTTTCCAGCTCAGTTGAGGGTCGGGCTACCGTCGCTACCATGTTGCTTTTCGTGGTCACTGCCGCCCCTCCCGGCACGCGCTGCCCAATTCCGCTCGCTCCTACGACCACCGGTACATCCTCCCCCCAGTGGCATCTCACGCCATATGCCCCGAGGTAGAACTCGCTGGTTCGTTTCACTTCCGGCCCAGCTCGAGTTTCCTGTAACGCAATGATGTCCGCTGGCAGTGTCGCCACACTGTGACACCTTGAGTTCAACGACCCGAGATTTGTTGTCGCCAGGACCACTTCTCCTCGGGGCCCTGCCACTCCCCCCCGCGGGGCTGGCGCGACAGTCTCTGCTCCGAGCTGCCGCAGCGATATCGTCGACGTCCCCACTTCCAGCGCAGAAATCTTCTGCAGCACCCTGTGCGGCAGAGCGAGCGCGTCGTAATGCTCGGGTCGATACGTCAGGACGACGACTCGGGTTGCCCTCGCAGCTCTTCCTTCGCACCGAAGCTGCGTCAAGTTCCGTGTCGATAGAACCCACACGCTCGCCTTTAAAACTTCTGCGGCAGCTTGGAGAGTATAGTGGTCCCCATACACCCCGTCGCTTGCAGCTTCGAAGAGGTAGTCTGCAAATGATTTCGGGGTCTCAGGGACAAAAGGCGTTGGTGGGTTCGTTCGGAGTTGCCGGGTGACCTTCTGTCGCAAGGCGGCAGCCGTGAGGTTCAGCCTGCCACCGCGAATCAGTGCCTGATACTGGCAATTTCCGTCCTTCCCTACCACTTCACGTCTGGCTCCGAGAACTGCTGCTGCCTTGTCTAGCAACCGGTCGCCGCTTTCCGCTGGCGTCGGGTTGTTGGTCGCTTCCGCAGTCCAAGAGCATCGCACATTTGAATTGTTTGTAGGTCGTTCGGCGCCCCGGGTTGCCCTGGTGCGTTGATCGCTAGCTGATTGATTACTAGCCACCGAGCTTTCTCCGGGGCGCCCCGCGACCTAGCTTTCCAGCGGGTTGTACCGGTTCCCCTTGAGCATCCCTTTGAGGGTCTGCTGCTTGGCCCCTTTCGCTGCTTTTGCTTTCGGCTCGACGTCGGTTGCTTTCGTTTCGGCTCCGTGTGCATTCGGCTCGACACCGCTCGACTCCTGCTCGGTACCACTTGATTTCGGCTCGGCCTCCGCTCTGTTAGTGGCTTGGTTGAGCTGTTTGAGCTGCTCTGCGAATTCCTTCTCGGCGGCTTCCTTCTTTGCCTTCGCCTCGGCTTTCTTTCCCTTCTTGTTCGGGCTTGGCTGCGCTGGTGCTCGCGCATCTGCTGCTGGAGGGGTTGGTGCCCGCCCGGCGTCTGCGGTTACGCTTGGGAGTAGTGACTCCACCCGGGCACACATCTCTGTTTCGAAGACAGCGAGCTTCCTCTCCACTTCGGCCATCCACTCCATTTGGCGCACGAGCGCTGCTTCCTCGCGCTGCGTGGCAATACAAACCTGGGCCTCGGCCCAGTTTTGGAGCCGCTTCTCGTACATCGCCTCCCAGGAGGCTCGGGCTTCAGCTCGCGCCTTTTCCCACGTCACCCGCTGCTGCTGCTGCTGCTGAGCCCATGCTTGCCAAGCGTTTCTGGTCTCGTCTCCGGCGCGGGTGGTTTCCTCTCTGTCCTGCATGTCGGCGTCGCCCGTTGTTTCGGCCTTCGGCTGCAGCTCACCCAGCAAGGCCCGTAGCCGCGCGAGTTGCTTCTTTCGGCCCTCAGTATGCGCCCTCAGAGCCATGCGCCACTCCCTCTCGGCCTCTTTTCTCCCAAACTCTGCGACGAACTCCGCCTTTGAGTAAGTCGGCCCTCTCGGGGCGTTGTTGTCCGGGAGGCGCTTAGGCGAGTGTGCCGCGGAGAGGCCCTCGATTTGCTGCTCGAGGCTGCGCACCCTCTCCTTCTTCTGCTCTTCGCGCTGCTGCTTCTCCAGCTCTTCGAGGTCGACGATGTCTGCCTCCTCGTCGCCGACGCGTACTCGCTGCGCCGGTGGTGGTGTCGGAGCCTCGATCATGGCCATGCCGCGCCGCATTCTGACACGCGCTCCCGTCCACCCGATCTGCTCGATGACAGATTCGTACGCCCCTGCCTTGCCCTTCAGCCCGTCCAACTGCAGCGAGAACTGCTTGAACGTCGGCAGGTGCACCACACGCACTGTCGCGGACGTTCTGCTTCCCGATGCAGCTGCTTCGGGACCCAGGGGGACCGCGTGGAGGTTGTCCGCGTTCATCTTTGTCAAGTATGAGTTTGTGCTATGTGGCTTTTTTCCCCCCTGTGTGTGTGTGTGTGTGTGTGTGTGTGTGTGTGTGTGTGTGTGTGTGTGTGTGTGTGTGTGTGTGTGTGTGTGTGTGTGTGTGTGTGTGTGTGTGTGTGTGTGTGTGTGTGTGTGTGTGTGTGTGTGTGTGTGTGTGTGTGTGTGTGTGTGTGTGTGTGTGTGTGTGCTAAACTCAGAACTGAGGTTTCATTTTCTTTTTACCAAACATGCAATGTTGGAGGAAATGGGAAGCACGTCGCCGCAAACCGTGGCGTTTTCACTTGCGTCTTCCAATCCAGCTTTACGTAAAAGCGATCAGGCACTGCGTTCAACGGAAACAACTCTTCTCATCATCAACATTAGGTTTGTATCAGCCGCGGTTGTGCGAGCGACGAGCTCTTACTTTGCGCTTTAAGAGCCCCGCCGTGGACATAGGTATTGGGAAGCAAATCAAACATGCGACATGGAGATAATGTTATCCACCCCGGGTTTCCCCTCCCCCCTCGTCCCCCGGCGCAGACGGGACCAGTGCGGTGTTGAGCGCATACCCATTCCAAGCACGTTCTTGCAATCCCCCCTCGTCGTGGGCAGTTGCTTTCGCACCTGCCCGTCTTTTTCTTTTTGTTTTCACCCGTCTGACCGCGATTCTGTGTCGACAAAGGCGAAACAAAAGCACGACGGGGGGGCAATTGTCGGAGTAAAGACCAAGTTTTACGGGACGGAATCTGCTGATCTGAAAATAAAATGAGAAGCAATTCCCCGCAAGGAATCGAAATACAAAACAAGAAAGAAACCACAATCATGCTGTACTTCGGAGGTTTTGTGTCGCTGGAATCATGGCTTGCAAGTTTGCAGGTTTCTCGTCAGAGCCATTCGGAAGCAGCCCCTCTTCCGAATGGCTTTGACGAGAAGCCTGCATTGGAACCTAATCTTCAACTGAGCTGAAATGTCAGATTCTGCGGAACGACATTGCCTCGATTTTTATTGCATCAGGCTCGATTTTCATGTGTGCCGTCTTTCGCTGAATTCAGGACTTGCAATGATTACAAGTTAGCAGTCTCCCTCTTCCGAATGGCTTCGACGAGAAAGGCCGCACAGCCAGGTGTCGCCAAGTCCAGTAGTGACGCTATTTTTTTTTCGCACATAAGGGGGCAGCAGTCAGTTGTGAGACTGGCAGGTGAGCAGCGTCACCTCCCCTAGCGAGCTCTCGGATCAAGCTGCGTCTGATGCAGCTGTTGTATGGATCGCCTACATACACTCAGCCGCGCGTGCCATCATTGCGAAGGTTACTGCTGCGGCCTTCTGGGTGGCAGCTGTGTCAGGTCAAGTAGCGAGATCTGAGGCCCTGTGATGGCTGAGTGCACACCTAAGCAGGGCTGCATCCTCGTGTTGTAGCCGTGTTGTGTATAAGGCTTCGTGGGGGCCTGGTCAACCACCTCATCACTATAGGGCACAAACCTTTCTCGACAGTGATTGGGCAGTCTGGATTGCCGGGGGCGGGTCTCCATGAAGAAGAGAATTGTAAAGCAAGACCTGCCCCCTGCGCCTGCTGTCTCCGGCTGCTTCGGCAGACGACACATACTACTACTACAACTACTGCCCGTCGCACATAAGGGGAAACGCTTTTTCCCCCTCGAACCTTAAGCGCCCACATGCGGACCACACGTATTTTCTCTGAGACTGCAAACGGAGCGTAAGCCCTGGGTGTGTACACGTAAGCTCTTTCATCCCGATGAAGAGATTACTTGCAAGGCACCATTACCACCGTCCATTGATAGAGCACAGGTCTTGATGCGAGGGGTATATCCCAGCCTTCTGAATACCAGCAACCCCGGATCTAGCTTCGCCAGCCAGTTCCGGGGGGCAGCGTGCGTGTTTTGGCGAGGCAGATAGAAAAAGGCGAGCTTCGGCCACACCGCAGCCCGCTGCACGGTCAGCGGCTCTCTTTTCAGGAGGCCTGCTGCAGCGTGCCGACGACACGGAGGCCGAACAGCCGAAGAGAACCCCCCTCCTAGGCATAGTGGTCAAACGATTCGCACTCTCGCATATTATCGCATTTTGGGATTCTGGCGCCAATTATCGCATTTTCACGATTAAAACCTGGACAATTGCAGTCATGGTGGGCGGTCGCATATATTATCGCATGCCGATTGTATGCGATGATTTTGTGCGAAGGTGCGACGATTATTATTGCATGCGAATCGTTTGGCAACTATGCGGCGGATTCCCCCCCCCCCCCCCCCCCCATGGTGCTTCCCACTCAGGATCGGCTACCCGACTTGCCTGCACCCCCAGGTTCAGCCGGTAATTTGATGAGCCGGCAGTCGGAAGGATCACCTGACTCCTTCTGCCCCTTTGGTAATTCGCCACCCTGCCCGCCCTTGCCGGACTCCCAATGTCTGACACCGCATGGTCAGTTGTTTGAACAGCAGTTAACAGGTTCCCCGGTGCTGCGATGTCAACACTGCTCCGTCGAATGCACGAAGGATGGCCAGACGTTCCAAGGTCTGAGGGGACTCCGCGCGCATGAGAGACGTTGCCACCTCGCGGGTGTGAGATTCTGATCCGCGTCGTTTGAGCCTCATCGGATTCTTGATTGCTGGCTGGTCTATATTTCACTCCGCACCCGTTTACCCTGACTAACGGGAAAAACTCGAAGTGTCTGTACGAGTGAACGCACACTAACATGAGAGGATGAAGGCACGTATATGCCGCCTGGCCCTGTGCTAGGCGTAGTTTGAGGTTGTACTTATTTCCGAACAACCTACCACGAGCTTATCCACCCACACCCCCATTTTTCCCCTTTCTTTTTATTTACTTTTTCCCGCCCGATGTCGCTGATGACTAACGGACCGTCGGACCCGTCCCAACGGGGGTGCTTATGGAAGCTGCAATGAAGGCTTAGACCGGTACGGGCTACATGGCAACCCCTGCTCAACATGTAGAACGTGGGGGGCCCTTGATCACATTCATTACGGGTGTGGTCGTGGTGTCGGTCGCAATAGTCGCTTCGCTAGCCAAAGAGAGAGATAGAGAGAAAAAGAGCGCCAGAGAGAAAAGAAAAGATAACGTTATCTTCCGGAAAAGAAGGGTACGCGAACCCCCGAAAAAATAATTACCCCCAAAAAAAATATACAGAAAAAAAAAAAAAAATAAAAACACAACCGACGGTGACCCCCAAAACCTTTTTCAACCTTTCCAACACCCTTCAAGCTAAACCATTATACAACGACCCCCCCCCCCCTACCACACTTTTGTGACGCCACAAACTTCGTTTCCCGAGACGTTACCATACGGCCCAACCCCCGAACACCAAGAGAGGTACAGTTTGGAAGGGACTGCATGTCAAAGCAGGAAAAGGCATATGGAAACGCTCAGAACCGATAAAGAACAAAAAAAGTCGTAACCCAACACAGGACGAGAAGGAAGGAGCAGCACCACCAGAACCGAGAAAGAACAAAAAAAGAAGAATACTACGCACCAAACCCACCACCCTCCCCAACCCGGGCTTCCTTTTTACCCCTGCAAACCCGTGAATAGGTGCTACGGGAGTATCTGGCAACCGCTGCTTAACAGTGCTCACGTGGGCGGTGTCTTCGGACAGCACCTCGTGATGTTCGCATCACAAAACAAAGAAGACAGTGAAATGGTCGTTACCTGGTCGGGTTTCGCTCGCGACCGTTTCCTGAACAATCCTTCACTAAATCCGCGGTTAAATAACCTGGCCTCAGTGGTGCAAGCACCACGCGCTCTTCAAACCCAAGAAACATTTTCCCCCCTACCACAACTAAGATTTTCCCCCCGGGTGTTGCTGCCGTGTTGTTGGCATGTGCAATTAATCACCCAAAGCGACACTTTTTAAAGGGGAGCTGACCTCCCCCCCTAATCACCCCCCTCTCCCCATGACCCCATGACACAGATAGAGGAGTCCGGAGGAAACAAGTACTAGAGGAGAAAGAACTGAAGCAAATAGCGAGCTTTCGTGGCTTGTTCCTGTTAAGATTTGTATTCATCACCTTCATCAACGCGCCGTGCGCGCCGGGGGGGGAAAAAAAAAGACAACGAAGCAAAAACTTGCACTCCAAAAATGAATTGCGGACTGGCGTTTCGGACTGACGTTCGTCGTCGGAAGCACAACAGAAGAGGAACCGTCAGGTGTCCTTCTTTCCGGTGATAAAAGATGCCCCCCCGCCCACCATCTCCCCCTCAAAAGCGAAATCCAAGACGAAGAACGAGGTGCGCACAAGACTGCGGTGGAAAGAAAGAATACAGCAGGCCAGTCCCTCAAGGCTTCTCTGAGCAAACTCGTTTGAGCACCTTCGGTGCTCTTGGGGGGTCTTTCGTGGCACAAGTAGTGCAGTCTAGGGGTCCAGCTTAGTTTGCCGTTCAACCGTTCTTGTTAGCAAGCGCACAAGTCCGAGGTTTGAGGGCAGCACGCGGCCAGTCCAACAATAAGCCCGAGGTAAGAAGTTCAGGGGAGAGAGCGGCACCCTTATCCGCTATAGGTCTCACAGGCTAGAAGCCTCTGGCCACACCCGAGCGCGCTGCATCAAGGTTCATTCAATTCCTGTGTCGGACTCCGATCCAAATATTGGATCGTGCTGCATCAATTGCAGTCATTCCATGATCTAAGTCACCAAACCCAAACGCGTCGCATCACAGTGCATTCAATCAGAGGGTACTCTCTACCTCTATTTCCATGTGATCCAGACACAGGCATTCCCGTTTTCTTATGCCTGTGCCTGGGTCATGTGACCGCAAGTAAACGCGAGCGAGATGTGCACCCCGTGCTTTCGACAGCGATCTTGGTTAGCTTACCCGAGCGCGCTGCATCAAAGTTCATTCAGTTCCTGTATCGGGCTCAGATCCAAATATTGGATCGTGCTGCATCAATTACAGTAAATCCCTGATCTAAGTTAGCAAACCCAAACGCGTCGCATCAAAGTGCATTCAATCAGAGGGTACTCTCTCGTGTTCCAGGCACAGGCATTCCCGTTTTCTGATGCCTGCGCTGTGCCTGGGTCATGTGGCGGCAAGAAAACGGGAGCAAGATCAGATCCAAATATTGTCTCGTGCTGCATCAATTACAGTCAATCCATGGTCTAAGTTAGCAAACCCAAATGCGTCGCATCAAAGTGCATTCAATCAGAAGGGTGCGGAAGGAGCGTGCAGCTCAGCGCCGGAGCCACCATTATTCCTGCCGTTCCTTCCCGATCTTCCGCTACCCCCCAACACGCACCGCCTTCAGTCTTTTGCTGCTTCCCACCCATGCCGGTACTGGCACCCCGGGATGTCTTTGGGTGACAACCTCCAAATGCGCTTATCCAGGTGTCGAGCTTACCCGAGTACACACTCAAGTTCTGATGTACCTTCCACCACCCCGGGTTAGTGTCGCCTTTCCCGATGGATGCCTTTGTCGTATAGGATCGAAGATCATAGAAGATTGATACTATTCCGACGAGAACTAACACTTGTACAAAGGTTCTTACCCCGTCGCTCCCGAGAAAAACATGGCTAGCCATAACCCATAACGAAAGCGTGCACTAAATATACAACCCGTAACCACATAGCCCTTTCTTGCTCTAAGAGAACCCATTCATGAACGGTCACACGGAGACCCTAAAACCCCGGAATTTCAAGCGAACTTTAACTCTAAAAACACCGTAGTTTTACCCCTCGCTTGCCCACCTACGCGGCATACGCACGAGAGTCTCTGCATGACCTTTCTACGTTTGTTACGCACCATCAATCTGGCATCACGCAGCAGCAAGGACGAGAGCAGCGAGACGGGCGAGGAGGAAAGTATTATTAGGTAGGTGACACTGACGCGAAGTGGTGAGACCAAGGTCTTTTACTTAAGAAATTCTACGGAACCCTGTTGCGGGCCGTGTTCCCGTGTCAGTATCGCCTCGCTTTTCCACGCGAAAAGGCGACACTACCGCGGGATGAAAGGATTCACCCTGGATTGAGCTGCAGAGAAATCATTCAATAGAGCGTCACACCGGAAATGATCCTCCGGATGAAGAAAAGCACTTCTTCTTCTTCTTCTTTCGCTGTTCTTCTGCAGCCACGAACGAAGTCATGCTGCGGCGAGACTCTGTCTTGCCTCTCGTTTGTCTTGTCTTGTCTTGTTTTGCGCCTCTAGTGAAGGAAAAGACCCTGCCGCCCCCCCAACAAAAAGCAAAAAGAGCAATAACAACATCATGCTTCGTGCACTTCTTCAGCACAGGCCCTCCTTACGGCCGCCCCACACAGGCTGTGTGCGTGCAAAGGCAAAAGGCTGCCTTGCAGCCCGTATTTAACCCTTTACGGACGGGGGTCATATGAGACGATGCCAAAAAACCCGCCCTTCTCCCCTTTGCACTAATAAAATACTTTTCGACGTCACCCCTTACTGGCCCCGAAACCCCATCTGGGCCCGCTTGTGGGCCTTCTGAGGCCCCTTTACCTTCACCAAACCCGCCAAAACCCGTTTAGGGCCCGTTTTGGGCCGCACAGACAGGGTGTCGGGGCCGGCATACAGTATGGGATGACGTCAAAAAATGTTTTATTATATAGTGCAAAGGGGAGTTGGCATCTTATCATATTTTCATGTCGAAAAAGCCAAAACCCGAGCGGGAGTTCGGGCACTGTGCCTTCAGAGCAAAGACACATCGAAAAGGATCAATGTTTGCTGCTGTGAAGTGATGTGTTGCGGAACCTTTCCAAAGGAGCGCCAGGTTTCCCATTTTGGAGTCGTAACACTCTCGAGTTCGACCCGTAGACTCTCCGGAAGGCTTTTTTATTAGGGTTTATTCCCTTATAGCCACCACGATTTTTTTTTATTCCCTTAGGGAGCACAGATTTTTTCCTGAGCGGGCCACCTGCCCACCGACTTGGCAGAATGAAAAGGTGGGTCCCCAGACCCCCCCCCCACCTTGGTATGCGAAAAATATTTCTTGAGCAAAGCTGAGAAAATTTTCCCCCGCCCCAGCATTAATATGTGGTCGAGTTGACAGTGCGGCGTACCTCTACGGTGAGGGGCACAGGTTCGAATCCCGCCACGGTCCATTTTTTCACCAGTGCAGCGGACCTCTACCCCTGAGGGCACAGGTTCCAGGGTCATTTTTTTCACCAGATTTTCCCGCACCATTTTCGAGCACTTACATCGAAATTCTGAAGCCATCGGCGACCGTGGTCCGTGACCGGTCCGAAAACGTCAGTTTGAGGGTTGTCCCACTTTTTGGGTCACTAAAACTGACGTTTGAGGGTTGTCCCACTCTTTTGGGTCACCAATACTGACGTTTGAGGGTTGTCCCACATTTTTCGATGACCAATACTGACGTTTGAGGGTTGTCCCACTTTTTTGGGTCACCAATACTGACGTTTGAGGGTTGTCCCACTTTTTTGGGTCACCAATACTGACGTTTGAGGGTTGTCCCACATTTTTCGATGACCAATACTGACGTTTGAGGGTTGTCCCACATTTTTGGATCACGAAAACTGACGTTTGAGGGTTGTCCCAAACTTTTGGATCACCAATACTGACGTTTGAGGGTTGTCCCACTTCTTTGGGGCTATAAAACTA
Source organism: Diplonema papillatum (assembly GCA_030068145.1). NCBI lineage: Eukaryota > Euglenozoa > Diplonemea > Diplonemida > Diplonemidae > Diplonema > Diplonema papillatum. The sequence continues at coordinate 10,280 of JAPJBO010000968.1, forward strand.
ACGTTTGAGGGTTGTCCCACTTTTTTGGGTCACCAATACTGACGTTTGAGGGTTGTCCCACTTTTTTGGATCACCAAAACTGACGTTTGAGGGTTGTCCCACTTTTTTGGATCACCAATACTGACGTTTGAGGGTTGTCCCACTTTTTTGGATCACCAATACTGACGTTTGAGGGTTGTCCCACTTTTTTGGATCACCAATACTGACGTTTGAGGGTTGTCCCACTTTTTTCGATCACCAATACTGACGTTTGAGGGTTGTCCCACTTTTTTGGATCACCAATACTGACGTTTGAGGGTTGTCCCACTTTTTTGGATCACCAATACTGACGTTTGAGGGTTGTCCCACTTTTTTGGATCACCAATACTGACGTTTGAGGGTTGTCCCACTTTTTTGGATCACCAAAACTGACGTTTGAGGGTTGTCCCACTTTTTTGGATCACCAATACTGACGTTTGAGGGTTGTCCCACTTTTTTGGATCACCAATACTGACGTTTGAGGGTTGTCCCACTTTTTTGGGTCACCAATACTGACGTTTGAGGGTTGTCCCACATTTTTGGATCACCAATACTGACGTTTGAGGGTTGTCCCACTTTTTTGGATCACCAATACTGACGTTTGAGGGTTGTCCCACATTTTTGGATCACCAATACTGACGTTTGAGGGTTGTCCCACTTTTTTGGATCACCAATACTGACGTTTGAGGGTTGTCCCACTTTTTTGGATCACCAATACTGACGTTTGAGGGTTGTCCCACATTTTTGGATCACCAATACTGACGTTTGAGGGTTGTCCCACTTTTTTGGATCACGAAAACTGACGTTTGAGGGTTGTCCCACTTTTTTGGATCACCAATACTGACGTTTGAGGGTTGTCCCACTTTTTTCGATCACCAATACTGACGTTTGAGGGTTGTCCCACTTTTTTGGATCACCAATACTGACGTTTGAGGGTTGTCCCACTTTTTTCGATCACCAATACTGACGTTTGAGGGTTGTCCCACTTTTTTGGATCACCAATACTGACGTTTGAGGGTTGTCCCACTTTTTTGGATCACCAATACTGACGTTTGAGGGTTGTCCCACTTTTTTGGATCACCAATACTGACGTTTGAGGGTTGTCCCACTTTTTTGGATCACCAATACTGACGTTTGAGGGTTGTCCCACTTTTTTGGATCACCAATACTGACGTTTGAGGGTTGTCCCACTTTTTTGGATCACCAATACTGACGTTTGAGGGTTGTCCCACTTTTTTGGATCACCAATACTGACGTTTGAGGGTTGTCCCACTTTTTTGGATCACCAATACTGACGTTTGAGGGTTGTCCCACTTTTTTGGGTCACCAATACTGACGTTTGAGGGTTGTCCCACTTTTTTGGATCACCAATACTGACGTTTGAGGGTTGTCCCACTTTTTTGGATCACCAATACTGACGTTTGAGGGTTGTCCCACTTTTTTGGATCACCAATACTGACGTTTGAGGGTTGTCCCACTTTTTTGGATCACCAATACTGACGTTTGAGGGTTGTCCCACTTTTTTGGATCACCAATACTGACGTTTGAGGGTTGTCCCACTTTTTTCGATCACCAATACTGACGTTTGAGGGTTGTCCCACTTTTTTGGATCACCAATACTGACGTTTGAGGGTTGTCCCACTTTTTTGGATCACCAATACTGACGTTTGAGGGTTGTCCCACTTTTTTGGATCACCAATACTGACGTTTGAGGGTTGTCCCACTTTTTTGGATCACCAATACTGACGTTTGAGGGTTGTCCCACTTTTTTGGATCACCAATACTGACGTTTGAGGGTTGTCCCACTTTTTTGGATCACCAATACTGACGTTTGAGGGTTGTCCCACTTTTTTGGATCACCAATACTGACGTTTGAGGGTTGTCCCACTTTTTTGGATCACCAATACTGACGTTTGAGGGTTGTCCCACTTTTTTGGATCACCAATACTGACGTTTGAGGGTTGTCCCACTTTTTTGGATCACCAATACTGACGTTTGAGGGTTGTCCCACTTTTTTGGATCACCAATACTGACGTTTGAGGGTTGTCCCACTTTTTTGGATCACCAATACTGACGTTTGAGGGTTGTCCCACTTTTTTGGGTCACCAATACTGACGTTTGAGGGTTGTCCCACTTTTTTGGATCACCAATACTGACGTTTGAGGGTTGTCCCACTTTTTTGGGTCACCAATACTGACGTTTGAGGGTTGTCCCACATTTTTCAGTATTGGTGATCCAAAAAAGTGGGACAACCCTCAAACGTCAGTTTTCGTGATCGAAAAAGTGGGACAACCCTCAAACGTCAGTATTGGTGACCCAAAAAAGTGGGACAACCCTCAAACGTCAGTATTGGTGACCCAAAAAAGTGGGACAACCCTCAAACGTCAGTATTGGTCATCGAAAAAAGTGGGACAACCCTCAAACGTCAGTATTGGTGATCCAAAAAAGTGGGACAACCCTCAAACGTCAGTATTGGTGACCCAAAAAAGTGGGACAACCCTCAAACGTCAGTATTGGTGATCCAAAAAAGTGGGACAACCCTCAAACGTCAGTATTGGTCATCGAAAAAAGTGGGACAACCCTCAAACGTCAGTATTGGTGACCCAAAAAAGTGGGACAACCCTCAAACGTCAGTATTGGTGATCGAAAAAAGTGGGACAACCCTCAAACGTCAGTATTGGTGATCCAAAAAGTGGGACAACCCTCAAACGTCAGTATTGGTCATCGAAAAAGTGGGACAACCCTCAAACGTCAGTATTGGTGATCCAAAAAAGTGGGACAACCCTCAAACGTCAGTATTGGTCATCGAAAAAAGTGGGACAACCCTCAAACGTCAGTATTGGTGATCCAAAAAAGTGGGACAACCCTCAAACGTCAGTATTGGTGATCGAAAAAAGTGGGACAACCCTCAAACGTCAGTATTGGTGACCCAAAAAAGTGGGACAACCCTCAAACGTCAGTATTGGTGATCGAAAAAAGTGGGACAACCCTCAAACGTCAGTATTGGTGATCCAAAAAAGTGGGACAACCCTCAAACGTCAGTATTGGTCATCGAAAAAAGTGGGACAACCCTCAAACGTCAGTATTGGTGACCCAAAAAAGTGGGACAACCCTCAAACGTCAGTTTTCGTGATCGAAAAAAGTGGGACAACCCTCAAACGTCAGTATTGGTGATCCAAAAATGTGGGACAACCCTCAAACGTCAGTATTGGTCATCGAAAAAAGTGGGACAACCCTCAAACGTCAGTATTGGTGATCCAAAAAAGTGGGACAACCCTCAAACGTCAGTATTGGTCATCGAAAAAAGTGGGACAACCCTCAAACGTCAGTATTGGTGATCCAAAAATGTGGGACAACCCTCAAACGTCAGTATTGGTCATCCAAAAAAGTGGGACAACCCTCAAACGTCAGTATTGGTGATCCAAAAATGTGGGACAACCCTCAAACGTCAGTATTGGTGATCCAAAAAAGTGGGACAACCCTCAAACGTCAGTATTGGTCATCCAAAAAAGTGGGACAACCCTCAAACGTCAGTATTGGTGATCCAAAAAAGTGGGACAACCCTCAAACGTCAGTATTGGTGATCCAAAAAAGTGGGACAACCCTCAAACGTCAGTATTGGTGATCCAAAAATGTGGGACAACCCTCAAACGTCAGTATTGGTGACCCAAAAAAGTGGGACAACCCTCAAACGTCAGTATTGGTGATCCAAAAAAGTGGGACAACCCTCAAACGTCAGTATTGGTGATCCAAAAAAGTGGGACAACCCTCAAACGTCAGTATTGGTGATCCAAAAAAGTGGGACAACCCTCAAACGTCAGTATTGGTCATCGAAAAAAGTGGGACAACCCTCAAACGTCAGTATTGGTGATCCAAAAAAGTGGGACAACCCTCAAACGTCAGTATTGGTCATCGAAAAAAGTGGGACAACCCTCAAACGTCAGTATTGGTCATCCAAAAAGTGGGACAACCCTCAAACGTCAGTATTGGTGATCCAAAAAAGTGGGACAACCCTCAAACGTCAGTATTGGTCAGCGAAAAAAGTGGGACAACCTTCAAACGTGAGTATTGGTCATCGAAAAAAGTGGGACAACCCTCAAACGTCAGTATTGGTCATCGAAAAAAGTGGGACAACCCTCAAACGTCAGTATTGGTGATCCAAAAATGTGGGACAACCCTCAAACGTCAGTATTGGTCATCGAAAAAAGTGGGACAACCCTCAAACGTCAGTATTGGTGATCCAAAAATGTGGGACAACCCTCAAACGTCAGTATTGGTCATCGAAAAAAGTGGGACAACCCTCAAACGTCAGTATTGGTGATCGAAAAAAGTGGGACAACCCTCAAACGTCAGTATTGGTGATCCAAAAAAGTGGGACAACCCTCAAACGTCAGTATTGGTCATCCAAAAAAGTGGGACAACCCTCAAACGTCAGTATTGGTGATCCAAAAATGTGGGACAACCCTCAAACGTCAGTATTGGTGACCCAAAAAAGTGGGACAACCCTCAAACGTCAGTATTGGTGATCCAAAAAAGTGGGACAACCCTCAAACGTCAGTATTGGTGATCCAAAAAAGTGGGACAACCCTCAAACGTCAGTATTGGTGATCCAAAAAAGTGGGACAACCCTCAAACGTCAGTATTGGTGATCCAAAAAAGTGGGACAACCCTCAAACGTCAGTATTGGTCATCCAAAAAAGTGGGACAACCCTCAAACGTCAGTATTGGTGATCCAAAAAAGTGGGACAACCCTCAAACGTCAGTATTGGTGATCCAAAAAAGTGGGACAACCCTCAAACGTCAGTATTGGTGATCCAAAAAAGTGGGACAACCCTCAAACGTCAGTATTGGTGATCCAAAAATGTGGGACAACCCTCAAACGTCAGTATTGGTGACCCAAAAAAGTGGGACAACCCTCAAACGTCAGTATTGGTGATCCAAAAAAGTGGGACAACCCTCAAACGTCAGTATTGGTGATCCAAAAAAGTGGGACAACCCTCAAACGTCAGTATTGGTGATCCAAAAAAGTGGGACAACCCTCAAACGTCAGTATTGGTGATCGAAAAAAGTGGGACAACCCTCAAACGTCAGTATTGGTCATCCAAAAAAGTGGGACAACCCTCAAACGTCAGTATTGGTGACCCAAAAAAGTGGGACAACCCTCAAACGTCAGTATTGGTGACCCAAAAAAGTGGGACAACCCTCAAACGTCAGTATTGGTGATCCAAAAAAGTGGGACAACCCTCAAACGTCAGTATTGGTGATCCAAAAAAGTGGGACAACCCTCAAACGTCAGTATTGGTGATCCAAAAAAGTGGGACAACCCTCAAACGTCAGTATTGGTGATCCAAAAAAGTGGGACAACCCTCAAACGTCAGTATTGGTGATCCAAAAAAGTGGGACAACCCTCAAACGTCAGTATTGGTGACCCAAAAAAGTGGGACAACCCTCAAACGTCAGTATTGGTGATCCAAAAAAGTGGGACAACCCTCAAACGTCAGTATTGGTGATCCAAAAAAGTGGGACAACCCTCAAACGTCAGTATTGGTGATCCAAAAAAGTGGGACAACCCTCAAACGTCAGTATTGGTGACCCAAAAAAGTGGGACAACCCTCAAACGTCAGTATTGGTCATCCAAAAAAGTGGGACAACCCTCAAACGTCAGTATTGGTGATCCAAAAAAGTGGGACAACCCTCAAACGTCAGTATTGGTGATCCAAAAAAGTGGGACAACCCTCAAACGTGAGTATTGGTCATCGAAAAAAGTGGGACAACCCTCAAACGTCAGTATTGGTGATCCAAAAAAGTGGGACAACCCTCAAACGTCAGTATTGGTCAGCCAAAAAAGTGGGACAACCTTCAAACGTGAGTATTGGTCATCGAAAAAAGTGGGACAACCCTCAAACGTCAGTATTGGTGATCCAAAAAAGTGGGACAACCCTCAAACGTCAGTATTGGTCATCGAAAAAAGTGGGACAACCCTCAAACGTGAGTATTGGTCATCGAAAAAAGTGGGACAACCCTCAAACGTCAGTATTGGTCATCGAAAAAAGTGGGACAACCCTCAAACGTCAGTATTGGTGATCCAAAAAAGTGGGACAACCCTCAAACGTCAGTATTGGTCATCGAAAAAAGTGGGACAACCCTCAAACGTCAGTATTGGTGATCCAAAAAAGTGGGACAACCCTCAAACGTCAGTATTGGTGATCCAAAAAAGTGGGACAACCCTCAAACGTCAGTATTGGTCATCGAAAAAAGTGGGACAACCCTCAAACGTCAGTATTGGTGACCCAAAAAAGTGGGACAACCCTCAAACGTCAGTATTGGTCATCGAAAAAAGTGGGACAACCCTCAAACGTCAGTATTGGTGACCCAAAAAAGTGGGACAACCCTCAAACGTCAGTATTGGTGATCCAAAAAAGTGGGACAACCCTCAAACGTCAGTATTGGTCATCGAAAAAAGTGGGACAACCCTCAAACGTCAGTATTGGTGATCCAAAAAAGTGGGACAACCCTCAAACGTGAGTATTGGTCATCGAAAAAAGTGGGACAACCCTGAAACGTCAGTAATGGTGACCAAAAAAGTGGGACAACCCTCAAACGTCAGTATTGGTCATCGAAAATAGTGGGACAACCCTGAAACGTCAGTAATGGTGACCAAAAAAAGTGGGACAACCCTCAAACGTCAGTATTGGTGATCCAAAAATGTGGGACAACCCTCAAACGTGAGTATTGGTCATCGAAAATAGTGGGACAACCCTGAAACGTCAGTATTGGTGACCAAAAAAGTGGGACAACCCTCAAACGTCAGTATTGGTCATCGAAAAAAGTGGGACAACCCTCAAACGTCAGTATTGGTGATCCAAAAATGTGGGACAACCCTCAAACGTGAGTATTGGTCATCGAAAATAGTGGGACAACCCTCAAACGTCAGTATTGGTGACCCAAAAATGTGGGACAACCCCAGTTTTTGTTGTCTGAAAAGTGGTCTAGCTGTAGATTTCTAAGTGAGAACACCAACAGGATTGTTGAAATGGGGTTGAAAAGTTTATTAGAAAACCCGTACCGTTTGGGCGGGGGGCGTAGCCCCCCGCACCCCCCTGTTTTTCATGTTTTTTGGCGGGATATCTGAAAAGTTTCTGAAAAAGTCGCGGAGAACACCAATCCGGAGTGATTCCAGAATTCTGGAAAACCGGACCCTCCTGGGGGCAAAAGGTGGGTCCCCCACCCCCCCCCTATAAATGGTGGGCTGGTGGCCCGCTCAGGAAAAAATCTGTGCTCCCTTAGGGTAGGCGGTTTTTTTTTTTTGGCCCATGTCCGTCGGCCCACAGAAATTTACGCGCGCGCGCGCAAAAAAAAAACTTTTCAGAAAAAAAAAACTTTTGCCACAAGACTTTCTGCTACTGGATGTCACACCATATGTGCCGGCTATACTACTGGCCAGTCCGCTGTTGGCACTTTTGTGCCCGTTGTTGGTAGAATTTCTGGACGATGAGCTCAAAGGTGAGTGTGAAGATGAACTTGATGTGTCCGAGGGGTTGCGGTGGCAGTCTAGAGTTCAACAGTCCTGAACGCCGCGCGGGGTGCGTTTCGACAAAACCTTCCATAGTCGGAGGCTGCAGATGATAGACGATGCCACAGGAGAAAAAACACTCGGGTTTGAACTCGAGATCGCGGTTCGCTGGGTACGCTGCGAACAATAAAGCAGTGACCCAGAGGACTGTCGATTGCGCGGGTGTCCGTCAATCTCTTATCTCTCTTCTGACATGCCCCATTGCGATGTCACGGTACCGTGCGAGAGCCTACTGACGGCTGGTCGGTGGCATTTCCATCGGCGAGAATAAGCGCCAGCTACCCGCAGATAGTATGGTGAACTTCAACTTCTGCTTTCCTCCACCTTGTGCAAGGATGGTTGCTCTCGCGGCTTCTGCGGCGGTCTGCTGTTGAAACCCCCAAAGGCGGACGTCGACACCGTCACTTCGGGTGTAGTGGCTTTGTCAATATTACCCGAGTACACAAAGATGCCCTGCTTGGTGTAAACGGAGTTTGTCGGTACTCTGCCGACCCTCCTGTCAGCAAGCTTTAGCCAGTGGCCACCTTCTGATGCGTAGCAAACGGCGCCGGACTCACAAGATGTACCTCACCCACATCGAAAGAGACCATTGATGTCTCGACATCCGCACGGAGGGCAGGTGCTTCTAGCACACGGCAATTGGTTAGACGCCGTGTGCAACGAAGGCAGTTATGCTCAGGGATGTGCGGTCTAGACTGTCAGGCGACGAGTGCCGTTTTCTTCGCAAATATACCGCGGCACAAGGCATTGCCGCCGGTCAAGTGCACTAAGTCGCAAGCACCGTGAACGCATCGCTTGCCCCGCGTCCTTTTCATGCCTCCTCAGTCGAGTCTCAGATACTAGTAGCTGCTTGAGGCGTCGGAAGGCATAGACGCGTGCACTGCCCCGGACTGGTTCTGTGTGATAATCGCACCACAGTGGCAAAACCTCCCGACATGCCTTGCCGGTAAAACCGCGCACACTTTCGAGGCTGAGGCTGTGCTTGTATCCCGCGTGCTTCGACTGCGTCCAGCAGGAGCTACGCAAATCTTGCTGTTTAGATTGACACCAACGTCAAAGTAGCACGATATTGCTTGCCCAGCGCACCAACCCAGCACCGGGCATAGTCAGCTTCAAAGTCAATACACACTGAGGTAAACAAAGTCTACGCGATTTGCATCGCCGTGAAGTATCGGTGTGATGAACAGGTTTTCGACTTTTCGCGAGCCGGACACGCTCGTGACTACGCCTGCAGTCGCTCTCACGACCGGTTCCAATGCACAGATCCCAAAAGTTTTTTTTTTTGGCAAAAGTTTTTTTTTTCCGGGGGTTCCCAAAAATTTACGCGCGCGCGGACATGGGCCAAAAAAAAAAAACCGCCTACCCTTATAGCCAGGGATTTTCCCCTTTAGTGAAAAAAAAAAAAAAAATTCACTAAAAAAAAAAATTCCCAAAATGGGCTTGGTGAAAAAACTTTTTTCACTAAAGGGATTTTGCGTTGCTGGGTGTAGGTGGTAAGGGCGCGGGTTGTGGTGGACAGTGTGGGTGGGCGTGGGTGGTGGGCGCTGGTGGTGGAGTGGGTGCGTGTTGTGTGTGGTCGGGGCGTGGGTTGTGGGTGAAGGGCCAGAGGGACCCCCGCTTATGGGGCTACGAGGTCAACGACGCGTACCACACACAGACAGACACAGGCACGTGTCGACTGGCACCCACACCACACCACACCGGCAGAAAAACTTTTCTGCCGGAGTGAAATTTTTTTTCACCACGAGTTTGGCCCGAAGCTGGTGAGTGGAAAAACCCCTGCTTATAGCCACGAAAAAAGAATTTTATTCCCTTATAGTGGTGTTACCCACAATGCTGAATATAGAAGTTTGATAGAAGTTGTATGGAGTAGGGGGTGTCACTTTTTATTGTTATAATGATGGTGCACAACGCTGACGTTTTCTTGAGCCGAACTCCCGTTTTCTGCGCGCAAGCCCAACTGCGGTTGTGGTTCGCGCTGCACGCGGCCCTCTGGACCCATTTCGGGCGAGGTATAGACACTGGCCTTGCCAACACCTCCAGTACTTTCTGACCACCTGTGATGTTCATCTTGGCAAGGGGCCAATGTGCAAGCGACCTTGCGTTTCTTGTGCTGATGCACTGGATGGCTCGCCTCGGCCTTTCCCTGCCACCAGCTCACAAGGGTGTTGTCCTGGCGGCTGGCTGAGCAGCTGGCTGGGCGACTGGCTGGGCGACTGGCTGGGCGACTGGCTGGGCGACTGGCTGGGCGACTGGCTGGGCGACTGGCTGGGCGACTGGCTCCGTTTTGCATCACAGCCGCGCCAAACCGACGGGCCACCGGCGTTGCTGACGTGGTCACCGTATTTCAAAACAGCCGCGGCAATCCCGCCATGCACTGCTCGTAAGTGCCCAGTGCTATCTGGGAGAGGACTGGTGCGGTTTCTGCTGCCATCTTTCCTTGTTTCAGCATAACTTTGTTCACGATCATCGTGAACGTACATGACATTGTTATGTGCAGATTTGTTCCTTCCCTGGTTCATCCATTTAACCCCTTAACTCCAGGCTCTCAACTTTTCCCTGGTTATTTGGTCGAAATCCAAGCTTAAAAGTTCGGTCCCCTCCTTAGCGGTCTCGAGGCCCTTCGAGGGTGCATTTGAAGCTTGTGTGATATTTTTGCAACTGAGCTCTTCGCATTTGAGAGTTTACCGTCTGGTATACACACGACAGGATGTCTGTTGAGCGTCGAGCCTGTCCTGAGCTTCTGGATTGGTCAGGGCCTTTTGCCCACCCCCGGCCACCCGACCAGCATTTTAGCTAAAGGTGGCCAAATACAACCGCTAGCTCGGTAAGTCTTTTGAGGGTTGTTCTAAAATAACTCTGGGGGGTGCATAGACAGGAGCGTTCACAACAAGCATCCAATTCGGACAGCTTGAAGACGCTGTCCAAGTAGTCGTTTTGGAACCTTGCCGTCGTAGTTGTTGCTGCAGTCGTAGTCGTGTGCACTTCCTCCGCGTGGCACCACACTCCTGGAGGCACTTCAAACAGATGAATCCTCTTGTACCAGTCTCTTCTTCACTTCGGGCTGAGGAAACGAAGCAACCTTTCTCCAGGTTTTCGCACTGCAGATTTTGCAGCATCCCTGTTCTTCAGTACCTGCCATCCCAGTTCTGAAGTGCGCTCATAGGGGATGGCAATATGCCTGGTGAAGTGAAGTGCAAAAGGAGGGGCCATGGGGGACAACCTTTTTGGGTCGTATTCTGACGATTTCGTGACCGATCTTTCCATTCCGTGTCTTCTCGGGAGCAACATGCACATATCACACGTACCACACGCGCTCCCGGTATGATCTAAATATAATTATATCGGGTTGAACGCGTCCAAGGGGGGTCATCTTTTTTTTCTAAACCCTCGGGAACAGAGAGACCGGGGACACCTGCGCGCATAGCATCAAAAATTGGTCGATTTAGTGAAACCTTTGGTGACTGTGTGCGCTGCCATAGGGTGGTCATTTTTGACATATCAAAATAAAAAGTGACACACCCCCCCTGAATATAGAAGTTTGATAGAAGTTGTGTAGGCTCCTAGTGGGTAACACCATATAGCCACGGCAATGTTTTTTATTCCCTTACAGCCACCACATGTTTTTTAATATTCTCTTGTAGCCACGAAAAAAGAATTTTATTCCCTTATAGCCACGGATTGTCATTATCAAAAAGAATGACGGTTGGCAGCGTACTGTGGAAGTTACCAAAACAGGTGAAGTAGCACATTCGCACAAACAAACCAACCAATTTTTGCATACCATGCAGGGTCAAAACCTTGTGTCTTTTTGGGAATGGCCAAAAAAAAAAAAAAAAGTTCCGGAAAAAATTTGGGGTTTTTGAATTTTAAAATTTTGGAACAAAAGCTGCGGTAATTTTTGAGGAAGTTGAGCAATTTGTTTTTTCCAAATTTTTTGTTGGGGGCCATCGGCCCCGCGGCAGCGTTTTAAAAAGACACAAGGTTTTGACCCTGCATGATACCTGGGGACAGTATTTGTTCCAGCTAAAAAGAGTGTCAGCGGTTTAACCAGAACACATGTAGGTTACATCGCACAAACAAAACGCGCTGGACACCTTCCCCTCCGTCCGAAAGGGGATACCAAGCAAAGAAGACAACAAAGCAAACCTGCACGGCGGACCGCCCAGCCTTCTGAAGCCGGAGTTAAAGAGGGTGCGCCCGAGGCACCCGCGAACAGCGAATGTGCTGCGAGCCGAGAGTACCGTAATTGGATTAGGGTAAAACCTGGGACACCCCCCATAAATGGGGCTGGCCCAGGTTACCCGGTTCGGCATTTTTTTTGTATAAGCACCTGCTTTGTAGGAAATGCTTGAGGAGACTGCCAGTTGCGATGGATCAAAGGAGGTAAATGTGCTGCAGCCCACACGAAACACAGGTAAATCTGGGTTTTAGTGGCGGGTGTAAGCGTTCAACAAAAAAGACCCACTTTGTAGTTGTATTGTTTTCTCCCCCTCTAGCCTCCTTCGAAATGAGCACAAGGCAGTCCCTCGAGTATTTTTTCCTGGGGTTTGCGACTTTGCGTACTTTGCAGATCATCGCGAGTGGTGGTTGCTGGCGCCTTGGGGTGCTCAAATACTCAGCTCTTCCTCATAGGAGGCTGCAGGACCACCACCTGGTGCAGTCACGCAGGAGACTACCTGGGAGACCCCCCGGGTGTCCCAGGTTTTACCCGGTCTGTCATTTACCCGTTCCAGCTTTAGTCCAGTTCAACATTATTCCAATTACGGTAAAGGGGGGGGTCGAATAATAATAGTTATTTGACACACGTCTGGTTGTCAAAAACACTACCACTATTTGATCCTGCTACTGTTCGGCTACCCGGAACTATTTTTATTATTTGACAAATCGAATACTAACACAGGTGTTATTATTCGACCCCCCCTTTATGTCCTGACCTCATGTTCTTGTTAGAATCCGGAAGATGGTGAACTACCTGGATACGACAACCGGAGGAAATCCTGGCGAAGGTCCGGTGTAGACGTGTGGTCCGCTTCGCCCTCGTGCTCAGCTTTGACGAGCGATTTCGCTCGTCAAAGCTGAGTACAAGGGCGAAAGAGCCCGAACGCGTGCAGACGATCTTCTGAACTTTGCGCCGTGATGAGGATCGGCGATTGCAATTCCTCATTCAAGGAGACTGCGCCCCTGGTTGTTGGAGTGATTTGTCAGGTCGACTCCGTTAGCGAACGAGATCTCGACCCTGGGCGTGTCGTAGTATAGGGGGTGTCTTTTGGCATCGGCGGCTTGCTGCTTACCCGAGACGCGCACTACTTCTTTAGGGGAGTGCGCGCGACTTAATGCGCGCGGAAGAGCGAGCCAATAGCAGGTCTGCGATGCTCATAAATGTCCTAGGCTGCACGCGCACTACACTGACGCATTAAACGAATTTGAGAGCCTTCCGGCTACCTATCTCGAAGAGGATGCGAAGTTTTTTGAACTTGCGTCGTGATGAAGATCGACGATTGCAATTCTTCTCCGTGAATGAGGAATGCCGATTTACGCGCAAGTCCTGCCATTTGTACCCACCGCCCGTCGTTGCCACCGACAGGCTGCACACCCGACAAAGCGGGTGTGGCGCACGGTTTTTTACCTCCAGCTTCAGCTGCAGCTGATCCGCCTTTTCTCCCTTGATTGCCATTTTGACCGCCAACTCACAACCCGGGTCGCCCACGTTTATTGATTTATCAGGGGAATTCTACTAGGTAAAACAAACGACCCTTAGGACACCTCGGTGCGCACTTGGTTTGAGTAGGGTTTGGTGGCGTGACCTCCGGGGCTAGCCCGTTCGCTCACTTTCTGCGGCTAGCTCGGGAGGTAACCCCATCGTATGTGACCTCTCGTGTGTTCTCCGTTCATTGCTTGCGTCTCAGGAGTGCGTGAACGACGGAGAATTCCTCTGTGTAGTGGACCTAGTGTCGGTCACATACGCTAAAAAACGAAGTTACACGGATGCGCAACCACATGTGACAGTAAACAGCAAAGTAAAAGCGACACAAACTACGAAAATGAATGAAACCACACTGCCCAGGCCCTGCTCTAACAGCGCTAAAAGGAAACCCCCCCTTACCCCCCTCGCCTCACAAGTCAAACGGAGACTTCAAAAACCGACCGCTTACTACAAGAAACAGTCTAAAAACGTGTCACGGGATAAGCCGGCAGCGGCTGCTTAACAAAGTAAACGTGCATGCAGATACTTAAAAGTTCCCTGAGATTACCCCCTCAGGTGAAATCACTTTATCTTTAGCCATACTTCAACTCCCTTGTGGCACTCCCTCCCGCACACGGCAACCCCACGTCCACGGAATTTTAATTCGCAGATTGCCACCGAAAAAAAAAGAAGGCGAATCGGTGCGCTCTAGCGAGTCGCAGTCACAAGTCGGGCGGGCGCCCTGATTCTTTTGACTAATTGCTCAGACACGGTTGTAGGGGCCGTCTCAGACAGTACTGCCCGAACGTTTCACAACAAGGTTTCCCCGTCCCCTGACGAGCTGTCACTTTGGAATGGTTTGCGTTCGAGAGCGAGCCCCGAGGCGAAGAACGAGGTGCGCGCGGCACCGCGTGCGGTATAAAGAAGAAAAACGGAGGACCGATCCCTCAAGGTTGCACTCCCCCTATTTGCCCTGCTTACGGAGTCTTCCGCTCCCTTTCCGACTTTTACGTTTCTTTTCTTGCTTACTTGGCTCGGCTTGGCTGGTTTGCTCTGGCATGGGTTGACTGGCTTGGCTTGGCTTGCTCTGGCTGGCTTGCTGGCTGCTGCATAGCTGACGTGGCTTGCTGAGTTGACTGGTTTTGGCAAGGTTGGCTTGGTTTGGCTTGCTCTGGCTGGCTTGCTGGCTGCTGCATAGCTGACGTGGCTTGCTGAGTTGACTGGTTTTGGCAAGGTTGGCTTGGTTTGGCTTGCTCTGGCTGGTTCTGGCTGGCTGCTGCATAGCTGGCATGAACTTGCTGCGTTGACTGATTTTGGCAAGGCTGGCTTGCTCCGGCTGGCTCTGGCTGGCTTGCTGGCTGCTGCATAGCTGACGTGGCTTGCTGAGTTGACTGGTTTGGCAAGGTTGGCTTGGTTTGGCTTGCTCTGGCTGGCTTGCTGGCTGCTGCATAGCTGACGTGGCTTGCTGAGTTGACTGGTTTTGGCAAGGTTGGCTTGGTTTGGCTTGCTCTGGCTGGTTCTGGCTGGCTGCTGCATAGCTGGCATGAACTTGCTGCGTTGACTGATTTTGGCAAGGCTGGCTTGCTCCGGCTGGCTCTGGCTGGCTTGCTGGCTGCTGCATAGCTGACGTGGCTTGCTGAGTTGACTGGTTTGGCAAGGTTGGCTTGGTTTGGCTTGCTCTGGCTGGTTCTGGCTGGCTGCTGCATGCTGGCATGAACTTGCTGCGTTGACTGATTTTGGCAAGGCTGGCTTGCTCCGGCTGGCTGTGGCTGGCTCGCTGGCTGCATAGCTGGCGTGGCTTGAGTTGACTGGTTGTGGCTGCTTGGCTTGGCTTGGCTTGGCTTGGCTTGCTCTGGCTGGCTCACTGGCTGCTGCTGTATCTGATAACAAGTAGGTTGTGCCACTACAACGACCCCCCAGGCAAAACACCAAGTGAAGGTCCATCCCCCAAATCTCTCTCATCCCCACCCCAGGACCGGAGACTTGTAAAGTACCGGCGTTCCAAACCTTAACATACTTGAGCCGGTCCGTCCCTATCTCTTGAAACTGCATCGAAGTGCCTGCCGCTGGTTATCACAGTGAATCACGGTCCACCGCGGTCTATCAGGTCCATCTCTAGTCCCTAGAGCTGCATCGAATTGCCCGGTGCTGTATTCTTCGGTCTATCACGGTCTATCAAGAGGGGATGGACCGGCTCAATACTGCAGATGGCCATGCTGCACCCCGCCTAACCCGCGAAGCATCCGTGGGTTGGGTCGTTCGAACCTTTTAGCCTTCTTTCTAACATCGCATCCTAGCCGACAAAGCAAGAAAAATGAAGGGGTTGGGAGGGGACTTTGCTCCCGCTTTGATTTTTAAAGTGAAAGTTCGCTGGGTCCGGAGGGAAGGGGAAGCCGAGTATATTCGTCTGTTGCCATACAAGAAGCAATCCGAGATGGAGAGGGCTTGTACAGGATGAGCACAATCTATTTTTTGATTGGACACGTTTGTCCTTCTCATGTGCAGCCGTAGAGTAGGCTACGAAGAAGGAGAAAGGCAGTGTTCCCGCGTCCCCCAAGTTCTCCGAATCTTCTTGGTTAATGACCAAAAACTGGCTGGAAGTTTTTGTGTCAAACAAATACAATTTGTCAAGAACAAAAACAGATCGATGGCAGCGTACTATCCTCACTCCCGTTAGATGAACAAAACAGGTTTGAAGGAACAACGGAAGCGCCAGATCCGTTTTTGTGTCTAACAAGTGCAATTTGTCAAGAACAATAACCGATCGCGGCGTACTATCCTCGCTCCCGTTAGATGAACAAAACAGAGTTGAAGGAAGTGCGCACAAACAAAGGAAGCGCCAGATCCGTTTTTATACCCCAATGCCTGTCACGGGCTTACACAAGAGAGAGGCAGCAGTCATACAGTGCATTGAGAGCCATGGCATGTTGGTAAACAATACTTCAGTGCACTCTCCACCCACGGAAAGTCGCGTTTCGCATTGAGTGCTGTAAAGTGCAGATGCCATGGAGGCAGGCAAGCACTGATCACGGGTTAGTGTTTCGCAGTCGTACAACTTGCACCCTTCATAAAAATAGCTGCCACCGGATCGCTTCTCAGAAAAAGAGGCTAGCATACTGTGCACCTAGTTTAAACAACCGCGCTGCCAATGTTTTTTGTATAAGCACCTGCTTTGTAGGAAATGCTTGAGGAGACTGCCAGTTGCGATGGATCAAAGGAGGTAAATGCGCTGTAGCCCACACGAAACACAGGTAAATCTGGGTTTAGTGGCGGGGCGTAAGCGTTCAACAAACTGGCGTTTTTTGGAAGAAATACATATGAGACGATGCCAAAAAACCCCCCCTCCCCTTTGCACTAATAATAAGCATTTTATTGGGAAAACTAAATTCCCGAGGGTGGAAACAAAACATCGTTGCTTGGACGGCGTGAAATTTTGAGAAGTCGCGGGGAGTTGATGTGGTGTTAGTTTGCAACGCGAGTGCTCGGCCGCTTGCACATGCACAGCAGGCGATCAGCAGATGAACTCAGACAGCTGGAATCCAGTGTGCTCAGGCAGACCCACAGATGTTCTTGCAACGAGACTCAAGCACACTGAATTGGTACAAGTTTTCTACGCACTTGGACCTGGAATTCAGCATGGGTGAGTTCGCTGGCGGTGAACTTCATCTGACACTTACTGGGCTGGAGCGTTCACGGGAGGGGTTTTCTTCACAGGCCTTTGAGCACCGAGGATGAGACACCAATGAATTCGGCTCAAAACGAGCTCAAAACACGCGATTTCACTCACCGCAGGGAGAAAAAAAATTTTGCGAGGGGCCTCCCCTACAGATTTCTCTGTATAACCCCCACGCAAAAAGAAACGTTTATTTTTTTCGCGATACAAAATAAATTTCGTTTATTTTTTTCACCTGAAAATGGCTGGCGGCACAAAATAAATGCTGCCACACGAAATAAATTCCAAAAATAAACTCGTTTATTTTTCCGGCCTGTGTAAACACAATGGAATCCTGCCAAAAATAAACGAAATTTATCGTCACGCTCCGCAAGCCATTTCCACCAGAGGGAATTTATTTTTCCCAATAAAATACTTTTCGACGTCACCCCTTACTAGCCCCGAAACCGCATCTGGGCCCCTTCTTGTGGGCCTTCTGAGGCCCCTTTACCTCCACTCAACCCGCCAAAAACCGTTTAGGGCCCGTTGGCGGCCGCACAGACAGGGTTTTGGGGCCGGCATACAGTATGGGAGGACGGAAAAAAATGTTTTATTAGTGCAAAGGGGAGGGGGGTTTGGCATCTTATCATATATCCTCTGGCAGAAAAGGCTTCTTACAGGGCGTATCATTTGAGGTTATTTTCTGACAGGATTTCATTGTGTTTGCACAGGCCCTGTCAAATAACCGAATTTACTGCCTGTGCCAGCCTTCGGATTTCATTCGTGAGGCAAGCCACTTTCATTTCTCCAGTACGTCATGGCAAATTGACCGAGGCCGTCTTTCGGGGAAAAAGGAAGTTTGCGGTTAATCAGCCAGGAGTCGTGGGAACACTGCACCCCGGACTTAAGCAGCCACGTACTAAGTCAATGCGGGAGTGGCCACCCCCGCGTTGCAGGAGTGCCACTCCCGCATTGAGGGGGTCCCACTCCCTCATTGAGGGGGTCCCACTCCCGCATTGAGGATTGAGGCCGACGGCACAAACGACCGCAAAACCACTCCCGCAATCCAGAGCGGGAGTCGGGGGTGTGGAGAAAGGTGCGAGGGGGGTAGGGTTGGGAAGCGGGAGGAGGAGGCTGGAGACCGGGAGGAGAAACACCCGCTGCCGACCGGCCTTCCGTCCGTCTTTCCCCCGCCGCAAATTTGTTGCCGTACGTCACAGTTCCGTTCTCCCTCCCCTTCCTTCCTTTTTTTTTCTCTCTCTTTTCATTTCGGCTTCCAGCTCAGCAGCAACTCTGAGCGCATGAGCCGAATAACGGTCGACGGCCTGTTCCCCTTCGAGTTTTCCCCTATCGACTCTACGAAACGTGTCCGCGAAGATCACTGGCAGATTCCATGGCGAGGGATGCTGCCGGTCGTAAGTGCGGAGCCGGTCGTAAGTGGGCCACTTCTGGTAAGCAGGACTGGCGACGCGGGAGGAACCGAGAGCTGACTTAAGGCGCCGACGCGGGTTTGCGTCCTACGACGCTTTCGTCGACTTCTTCCGCAGCAAGCTCTCCTTCCGCCACTTCACGATCGAAGACGGTATGAACGAAAAGACGAAGAAGCGCTTCCACGAGCATGAACCGACAGACGGGACAGCGGTATTGACGCAGCCTGTCAAAGCAGACCTCTACGCCAAGAAGGCTTAGAGCGCAGCTGTGTTCAAGTGTAGCGGACAAAAAGGCGCAGGTGCTTCGGTACAGAACCCGACGCGGGTTTGCGTCCTACGACGCTTTCGTCGACTTCTTCCGCAGCAAGCTCTCCCTCAACCACTTCACGATCGAAGACGTCATGAAAGCTGGCGGCGAAGCATCGGGAGCGGACCCCTCAAAACCGATAATCCAGATTCGGCTGACACCATTTGCGCACTTAACCATGGTTAAGAAGACGAACGACAACATAGGCACAAATATAGCTCAAAGCATCTGCCGAAAAATTTGAAAATCCTCCGTTTTCACATTTCTTCTTCTTCAGAATAGCCCCCGGGAAAGACAAAAAAGAAAAGAACCCAAGATGCCTGTCGTGTACGAGCTGTTGGACCTGACGAACAAGGTCTACGTGGTCACCGGAGCCAACGCGGGGCTGGGGCTGGAGAGTTCCACGGTGTTCGCGAGGCAAGGCGCGCACGTTGTGATGGCTTGCCGGAACATGGAGAAGGCGGGGGCGGCGTTGAAGATCGTGCAGGCGGCGGCGAAGGACGCCGGGAAGGGAAGCGCCGAGATCATGCACCTCGACCTGTCCTCGCTCGACAGCGTGGCCGCGTTCGCGAAGGAGCTTGCGGCGAAGCATAAAGTCGTGCACTGCTTGCTGAGCAACGTGGGGGTGTCTTCTTAACCACTTAAGGACGAACTACTACTATAGGGGTAGTTAATTCAAAAAGGTTCGCGGGCGTCAAGGTCGCGGGTGAGAGGCCAAAGAATGGTCGAAAGTGGTCGCCGTTTGCTTTATTGGAAATATCTGACACAAATCTTTGAAATGCGTCCTTCGTCGGGCAGAAATCCTGCTCCGAGCTCTCAATGGATACCTGGGGTTTGCTATGGAGCCCGCCCTTTTCCCAAATTACCGTATGCGGGTTTAATATGAAACGTGTTTAGTATGAAGCGGTTTTATTACGAAACGTGTTAATTAAGAAACACCCCTGACCTGAAGCTATGAAACATTAACACGTTTCGTATTAAAAACTGCACTTCCATAGGGGTTTTGAGGGGTTTTGTACTTGGAGTAAACTGGGGCACAGTAAAAAGGGACGCAGGAAAATTGATAGAAAAATTGAACCCGTCAAAAAAGAAATATGCACCGATTTCTTCGCCCGTGTCAGCCCATCACCCCATGCGAAGCAGATTCGACAGTTCCCCCAAAATGCGAGAAAACCTTTGCACATTTCTTTGGATATCCGGGTCTATTTTTCGCGGATCTCTTCATCGGAGCTGATCACGAGCAAAGAATCGCCGAAAAAGGTCTGCTGCGTGGACCAGCAAAAAAAAAAGGCACCACTCGGGGGATTGATTCCCGTCCTTCTCGATGCACGCCCGGTGGTTTCCGCGCCGGGGCCCTGTCTCTTACAAAGACCCACAAACCACGCACATGTTTTGTAATCCCCGGGTCTAATTTTCACGGATCTCTTCATCGGAGCTGAATGCGAGCGTAAATTCGTCGAAAACGATCTGCTACGTGGACCAGCGGGAAAATGCCACCGTTCAGGGGATCGATTCCCGCCCTTTCTCAACACACACCTGGTGGTTTCCACGCCCGGTGCCCAGCATAACATAAAGACCCGCGAACCACGCACGTACTTTCTGAGCCCAAGGTCTAATTTTCGCGGTTCTCTTCATCGGAGCTGATCGCGAGCAAAAAGTCGTTGAAAAAGGTCTGCTCCGTGGACAGCGAAAAAAATGGCACCACCCAGGGGATCGATTCCCGTCCTTCCCGTCACAAACCTGGTGGTTTCCATGTCCGGTGCCCTGCATCTTGTAAAGACCCGCGAACCACGCACATACTTCTTGGTCCCCGGGTCCATTTTTCACGGTTCTCTTCATCGGAGCTTATCGCGAGCCAAAAAGCGTCAAAAAAGGTCTGCTGCACGCACGAGCAAAATTGTCACCAGAAACCCAGCTCCCGCTGGCTCTTCCCAGCTCCCAAGGAGCTGGTTCTTCTGGGAGCAGAGCTGGGAGCCACCGCCAACACTGCCTGGGGGCTGTCTTCAACGAAACCTTGGTCGGCTTCATCTCCTGTTGGATCGGAAACTTTCTCTTCCAGTAAATTCGCGTCACTCAACCCGGTCACCACGAAACTCGCCCGGAATTTTGAGATGGCTTTTTATTGTGCTCCTGCTGGCTCTTTCCAGCTCCCGAGCTGGCTCCAGCTCCGAGAGCCACCGCCAACACTTCCCCAGGCCACCGGTTGCGGACAACTTTCTCGCCGAACTCCTTCGTAACTTCAACGAATGTCTCGTACTGAGTGAATGCGCAGATTGCATCAACGTTCTGACTTCGCTGATTTTGACCAAGAGCTTGCAGAACTGGCAAACGATGAATGCGTTGCTGTGGATCCCAGAGCCCGCCCACGCCTGTCGTCTTCATGCACAAGTGCCAGAACGCACTTGTCGCTAATACTCTGACCGCGATACGTTTTTCCTGCTCAAAGGCTCGATAAAACCAAGATTTTTGGGACAAAAATGGGGGATCATCATGGGGTTTCAACAGTTTCCAAACTTCACTAAGTACGTCAGACCCCATGTTTTTAGTACGAAACGTGTTAATTAAGAAACACTTTGCCCAAAAACGAGAGAGATGTCCCTACTGCCACACACGCACAACAACAACCGGCCTCAAACTGAAGGGAAAACAAGGATTACGGACGCACCTACGTTACTGCAAGAAGAAACCAGCCAGAACTAAGCCACAAGCAGAAACAACGCTGCGAAGCACCACCCAGAAACGAGAGAGATGTCCCTACTGCCACAGCGACGGACGAACCGTGGGGAAACCACTCTTCAAAAGTCTACGACACCATAAGCCCTGGTGCAAAAAGAAGCACTGTAAACAACGCACAGCAACGACGACTCCATCAGACGAATAACCACACTAACCACGGGTACCCAGTGTGCCCAGAGTGCCTTAACTGTGGCGAGCAACGAACAGTTTTACCCTGCAAATCTACCCAAAAAAATTCTTATTTTAGGACGGAAACAACCCGCACCACGTGAAGCACCACACTGCGAGAAAATACATATAAACGCGGACAACAGACCGGTACGGGCTACAAGGCAACCCCTGCTCAACCCAGGAAGGGGCGGAAGCGTATCCTGCAGGAGACCCCGCGACCGACCACCCACCGGGGGCCGAAGCGCCCGGCCAAGAAAGCAGCGACGCGGCAACGCACGCGAACGGCGCGGTGCCTCACCAGCTCACCAACCTCCCGCCTTCATCACCGTCATCATCACCGTCGCCCAAGACGTCATCAACGGGGAACATCATCCCCATACAAACAACCCTTCCGCGCACGCCAACCGGCGAGCCCAAAGACGCGCCTCCCAGAAGGAGGCGGAAGCGACCCCTGCAGGAGTCCTCGAAGCTCGCATCCCCGACAGGGAAGCCACGAAGATCGAAGCGATCGCGGCAGGCCGTGAACAACTCTACGCTCGATCACGAAATGGAATGCCTAACTTCTTCCCCATCGGCCCGGAAAGTCCGCACCGCGAAAGCGAGCGGGAATTGAACTTGACTTGGAAATGGCTAGTTTGACCACATCCTCATCATCGTTGACTCTCCCGACGGACGACGTCATAAAGTAACGCTAGCCCGTGAACAGTGCTCGCCTGCCTTGATGGCACTTGCACCTTAAAGAACTCAATGCTCAACTTGTAGAACGTGGGGGGCCCAAGACTACACTCCACGAAGGAATGTACTTGGTGTCGGTCACAAACAGTCCCGGACATGGCTAGCCATAACCCATAACGAAAGCGTGCACTAAATATACAACCCGTAACCACATAGCCCTTTCTTGCTCTAAGAGAACCCATTCATGAACGGTCACACGGAGACCCTAAAACCCCGGAATTTCAAGCGAACTTTAACTCTAAAAAAGTAGCTAAGAAACATTTACACGGTTCGTATTAAACCCGCATACGGTAGCTCTCCCCCCCCTCCGTCCTTGAGTGGTTAACCATGGTTCAGTGCGCAAATGGTGTCAGCCGAATCTCTGGGTCCGGCTCTATCCGCACTGGTGGACAAACTTACGTTCTCATACAATTCTGCAGTTTTAAGGCAAGTGCCCGAAGTGGTTCGTTCCCATCTGCATCTCGAACCCGTCCTTCGTGCGCGTCAGTAGGCAGTTCATGAACGACAACATAGACACAAATATAGCTCAAAAGCATCAAAATAGCAACCGTTTTCACATTTCTTCTTCTTTAGAATAGCCCCCGGGAAAGACAAAAAGAACAAAAGATGCCTGTCGTGTACGAGCTGTTGGACCTGACGAACAAGGTCTACGTGGTCACCGGAGCCAACGCGGGGCTGGGGCTGGAGAGTTCCACGGTGTTCGCGAGGCAAGGCGCGCACGTTGTGATGGCTTGCCGGAACATGGAGAAGGCGGGGGCGGCGTTGAAGATCGTGCAGGCGGCGGCGAAGGACGCCGGGAAGGGAAGCGCCGAGATCATGCACCTCGACCTGTCCTCGCTCGACAGCGTGGCCGCGTTCGCGAAGGAGCTTGCGGCGAAGCATAAAGTCGTGCACTGCTTGCTGAACAACGCGGGGGTGATGAACTGCCCACTGACGCGCACGAAGGACGGGTTCGAGATGCAGATGGGAACGAACCACTTCGGGCACTTCGCGTTGACCATGCGGCTGCTGCCGCTGCTCAAGAGGGCGGAGCAGGCCCGGATCGTCAACGTCAGCAGCATTGCCGCGATGTCCCCGGTAGGCATCCACTGGAGCGACATCAACTGCGAACGCTCGGGCTACAACGGCTGGCTGCGGTACTGCGCCAGCAAGCTCGCGAACCTGATCTTCAGCCACGAGCTGCAGCGCAAGCTGAAAGAGACTGGCGTCGACAACATCACGGTGCTGATGGCCCACCCCGGGATGACCAGCACGGAGCTCGAGCGGCACACGTCGTGGATGCCGTACGTCTCGTGGATGATCCTTTCGCCCGTTTCGAAGGGCGCGAAGTCGCAGATATACGCCGCTGCCGGCGCGAAAGTGGCGCCCCTCGAATACTACGGCCCTTCCATGTACACATCGGGCGAGCCTTCGCTCACGAACCCGGGGTCTGCCGCCAAATCGGAGGCCAACGGCGAGAAGCTCTGGAAAATCAGCGAAGAGCTCACGAAGGAAACCTTCCCGTCGTTGAAGGATTCTGCGCTCTGATCCCGTTGATTCCTCTTGCAGCTTGGGTGGTATTGTCCGTTGAAAGAGTGAGCCTCGCATCTCATCGAAAATACACAGTTGTGTCACGCATGTTCTTGACAGGCGCTAGCGTCCGGCATAGTGCACGCATGTAACAGTCGGGTGGTATTAGCCAGGGGTTTCATCGGACACTCTACTCTTGCTGCGATGGTGGTTTGTCCTTTGATAGAGTGAGCCGATGCCTCTCATCTCACCGATAAGACACAGTTGTCACGCGTGTTCTTGACAGGCGCTAGCGTCCGGCATTGTGCACGCATGTAACAGTCGTGGGGTAGTAATGACAAGGGGTTTCATCGGTCACTCGACCCAGCTTCGTTCTTCACCGCCGCATGCTCTCCCCTGTCCTGGGAGGTTTGCTTAGGTGTTCTCGGGGCGTGCTTCCGTGTCGGTGTTGGTGCATCGCTTTTGGACTCCTTCTTCGACCCGGCCTGCTCTTGGTGCGCTAATTCTGCGAAGTGCGTCTCTCATCGTGCACCTCCAGCAGCTTGGGTGGTCCCGGCTGCGAACGAACAGCCTCCTGGCAGAACCAGACACACACTGCTATCCTGCCTGCAGACACTCAGGTTCCGCGCGTTATGTGTCCGCGGCTATAAAGGTCCCGACCATTTGATCGAGCGCATACGAGTATGCTAACTCGGATCTGGAACGAGTCCACGGGAGAGGAACGGTCTTGACTTTTGCGTTTTCATTGGCACATGACCGTTTTCATTTGCATTCCCTCCATGTCTTTCGAGCGTGTGGTATGCCATTCATACACATTCTAATCGGCATCCCTCTTCTTGAATAGCAAACGATCCCTTCCGTGGAACGTTAACACCGCCATTTGAGATTATCGAGGCGAGGTCATGCCAGCTTAGTTAGCTATGTCACTAGAGGGTGCTGTGTGTGCACACTTAAGCAAGGCTGCATCCCCTCGTTTCGCAGCCGTGTTGTGCATAAGGCGGCTTGGGTGGCCTGGTCATCTTCATCACTACAGGCACAACCCGTTAGAGGCCGCAAGACAACAGGCCGACGCACATCGTCGGAAACACAAAAAAACCACCGGTCCTCTTACCTCGTGTAACCACCAGTCGTACGACACTCAGAGCACAACGAATATCTTCCCATATTGACGAAGGTCACCCGGAGACTGTAAAACCCCGGAGTTTCAAGCGAACTTTCACTCTAAAAAGCGAAGCAAGACCTGCCCCGCACGCCTGTCTGCATCGGCAGGTCGACACTAACGTTTAACTGCTACTTCTGCTGGATTCAAGACGCCTAAATAAGCACCCATTACTCGGAAGAGGCCGCCAGTTGCAACTCGCAAACGGAGGAATGTGCTGTAGGCCACGCAAAACACCGGAAACCCCCGGGGGTTGTGCCCGTAGTAGAGCGCACAAACAAAAACAGACAGCGCCATACTCTATTCTATCTCCCCTCCCTCTAGCCTGCGTCGAAGTAGGCACCGCGCCGCGCATTTCCCCACCCTCTTTCGCTCTATCTCTCGCGGCTAGGGCTCGCCACGTAGTTGTATTCAAACAGCAGGCGTGCTGAGTCTGCGATGGTCCGTGCGACTCATATTTCTTTTTGTATAAGCACCTGCTTTGTAGGAAATGCTTGAGGAGACTGCCAGTTGCGATAGATCAAAGGAGGTAAATGTGCTGTAGCCCACACGAAACACAGGTAAATCTGGGTTTAGTGGCGGGCGTAAGCGTTCAACAAAAAGACCCACTTTGTAGTTGTATTGTTTTCTCCCCCTCTAGCCTCCTTCGAAATGAGCACAAGGCAGTCCCTCGAGTATTTTGTCGGTGAGTTGCCTCACCCAACTACCAACAGGTTGAATGTCCTGCTTCTAGTGCTCTCGCACCTAGCCCACGAGATTCTTCCTCTGCCCGAAGCAGGGAACCCAGCCACGGCCATGGATGATCTTCCCGCCGCGCCGAGCCTCGCCCAACGTTGATTGCATTCTGCCTCCCACGTGAACGGCCCACGTGGCTCGACACTCTTTTTTTTCACCGCCGCTTCAGCATGCTCTTACCGCAAAGTCCGTTCGTGGCAAGATAAACGCGAGGGGATAGCGAACCCAATGACGACCTTCTTGCCGGGCTTGCCGGGCGAAGGAGGGGTCCTCAACGAAGCCACCTGGGTGGAAAGATAAACGCGAGGGGATAGCGAGCCCAATGGCGACCTTCTTGCCGGGTGAAGAGAGAAAGGGATCCTCAACGAAGCCATCCGGGTGGGAAGATAAACGTGGGGGGATAGCTTCGGCGAACAGCAACTTCCAAGTTCACATCCAGATCCTGTGTTTCCAATCGGGTCTATTATACGAGTCAGATTGGACCGGCAGGCGTAACGCACTGAGAAGCCTTGTTGTCCCAAGTGCCTTATGGCCAGTGTTAGGCAAACAGCAACGGAATCAACGCTTCGGACCTATCATCTTCCCCCACCTCTCACAGTTTCAACGAACTGGGCTTGAGCCATCGCCAGCGACGAGGACAAACGCACACTTGACTTGACGCTCTCACGGGTCCATCCTCCTTCAGCAGGCACAAGGGAACCAGGGCTGTTTTGTGTATTCGTGTTCTCAAAAATGAGCAGAACCGGACTCCCACGTAACATACCCACGCAAGACTTATCAAATTCCAAACACAGGAGGGTGAAACGCGAGAGGAAGACTGCACAACGATGGTGTGACCAAAAATCTCGGACATACCGGAAAGCAGTTGATCGGAAAATGCCGTCGAACACAGAGTCGGCCGAGCCGGCTACGCCGGCCCTGGGCCCCAGCGTGAAAAGCCAGCTGCTGGCGTTCTGCAGCTGGATGTTCCCGAAGAAGCTGAAGGAGTTCGAATCCGTCCTCGCGGAGAACACCGACGACCAGCTGCGGCAGGTGCTCGAGATGCTGCGCGAGCAGCACCCGAACTGGGACTGGGCCATCGCCAGCGACGAGGACTACTGCGCCCTCGACCAGACGCTCTCGCGGGCCCAGTCCTTCAGCGGCACCGTCTCCAGCCCTGCCAGCGGCGCGAAGGGCCGGGTGATGGACCTGTTCTCGACGCAAAAAGCGCCGTTTTCACCGTCGAGCTCGATGAACGCGAGCACCGCGCGAGCCTCTCCGATGTCGTACCCTTCGAAGTCCCGTCCCCCGTCCTTCCGCACGCAGTCCGTCCGCAGCCGGCTGAAGCAAGGGGGCGAAGGAAAGCCCGACGACAAGCCGACAAGCTTCCGGCGGCGTTTGGCGTCGGTGTTCAAACGGACTGCGTCCGAGGAGTCCGGGCGAAGTGCTGAAAGCCGCGCAGACAGGCGAGAGACCCGGGGCGAAAAAGCTGGGTTCGAACGCCTCCGGGGGGGTTGGGTGAGGAGGAAGGGCGAGGAGGACCCGAGCGCGGACGCCGCGCCGGCTGAGAATGTCGTCGGCTCACCGCTGTGCCTGCCGGCAGCCGACTCTGGCGGTGCATCCGCGGGGGCCTGCGTCGTGGGGCCCGGGGTGACGCCGCGGAAAGACAGCCGCGCCTCGCCGGGGCTGCCGCACGCGATCCAAAGCGCGTTTCCGGCCGTCCGGAGGCAGACGGCCACTGCGCTGGGCGCTCCCCCCGCCGCCCTGACGGGGAAGGGCAGGGAAGGGGGTGCAGGCGGCGGGTTTGCGTCGCCGGTGCCGTCGCTGAATCCGACCGTCAGCAGCGCGACTCCAACGGAGGCGGTGCTGTCGCCGCCGGTGCCGAAGTCCGCGAGCACGAACGCAACAGTGCCCGTGCAGAGGGGAGCGGCGGCGGCGCTGCCCTTCCTGGACGAGTCGAGTGGCGTCGTCCCGGATCTCTCCCCGCTTGCTTGGACGAGCATGGAGCCGAAGCTTCCCGGCTACCACGTGGACAGAGTCGCCGACAGCGCGTCGCTGCTGTCGCAAACCGACGCCTCCGCCCCCGCGCATGTCCTGTTCTTCGCGGACGACAAGGACTCGCAGGCCGGGGGTTGCGACGTGGCGCGGCTCGAGAGCGAGCAGACGCAGTTCCGCAGCCCCGGGTTCAGCGACTGGGCGGGGCACTCTACGTGCCCGCAGGGCGCAGACGCGTCGCACCCGAGCGTCGCCACCCTCGCCCTCGACGACGACGACGACGAGCAGCCGCCGCCCCCCGCCGCCGCCGGTGGACTTGCCGCTTCGGACTTCGACAACGACCTTCTCCCCTTCGCGGCGGCGTTCTCCGCGGAGCTTCAGACGCCCAGGGGCCGCCACAGCACGGGGGGCGGGTCGTCGACCGCTTGCGACCCGCCGGCCCTCCGCGGCCGGGGCGCGCGCCTGCCTGGACCCGCGCGTGGCAGCGAGCATTCCGGCGGAAGCACTCCGAGGGGTAGGCAGACTACCCGCGGGAGTGGAGGTGCTGGGGATCATTCGAGTGCGGGGACGCCTGGCACTGGTAAAGACGGATCGCTTGATCGTCGCGGCGGAAGCGCTTCGAAGGGTAGGCAGATTACCCGCGGGAGTGGAGGTGCTTGGGATCATTCGAGCGTGGGGACGCCTGGCACTGGTAAAGACGGATCGCTTGATCGTCGTCGCGGAAGCGCTTCGAAGGGTAGACCGACGAACCTTGGGAGTGGGGGTGCTGGGGATCATTCGAGCGTGGGGACGCCTGGCACTGGTAAAGACGGATCGCCCGACCATCGCGGTTCGGGGGCTGGGCCTATCTTCAGGACCCTGACCGGCGGCATCGAAGGCAGCGGCACGCCGAGTGCGCGGCCGGCGGGGCGCAGTTCGAGTGTCCCTGGTCGGAAACAGGCGCGCGGCCTTAGTCGTCCAGGATCGTCTGCATCCCAAGAGGCATTTGTGTTGTCGGGTGAACCCAGTGCGACGCCGCAGGAGGGCAGTCTCAGCCGCGCCAGCTCGACCACTTCTGGTCGGAAACAGGCGCGCGGCAGCCGTGCGGGGCTGTCTGCCTCGCAGAAGGCACTCGTGCCAGGCGAACATCGTGCAACGCCGCGCGAAAGCGGCCTCAGCCGCGCCGGCTCGACCACTTCTGGTCGGAAACGGGCGCGCGGCAGCCGTCCGGGATCAGCTGCCTCCCAAGAGGCACTTGTGCCGGGCGGGCTGCAGAAAAGCAGTCCCAGCCGCGGCAGCGGCACACCGATTGCGCAGCCAGCGGGGCGCAGTTCGAGTGCCCCCGGTCAGAAGCAGGCGCGCGGCAGCCGTCCGGGATCGCCTGCCTCCCAAGAGGCACCCGTGTCGGGCGAACACAGCGCGACACCAGAACCGGAAAGCAGTCCCCGAGAGGCCAGCGGCACACTGAGTGCGCGGCCAGCGGGGCGCAACCCGAGCACCCCTGGCAGCCGTCAGGGACCGTCTGCCTCCCAAGAGGCACCCGTCCCCGAACCGCAGGAAAGCAGCCCCACCCCCACCAGCGGCACGGCGAGTCCTTCCCCGGGGGGCACCGGGCGGCGGTCGACCGTTCCGCAGCGGCCGAGCCCCACGCACACGGTCGACGACATCATCGAGTGGGTGCACGTGCAGTACGGCCGCAGGGGGAGCACCGGCGTCGACGACCCATCGGAGGATGAGCTGCGGCGGGGGAAGAACCCCAAGGCGCCTCGGCTCTCGAACGCGGCCGGCTGGAGGAAGCCGGAGCAGGCTGACGCTCGGCGGGATCCGGGCCACCGCAAGGGTGGAAAGAGCTCAGGCGAGTCGAGACTGTCGTCAACCACCGGCCGCCGCAACCGGCGCGCGGATTCGAGCGAGGGAAACACCGCGGGCCGCAGACGCCCAGGCACCCAGCGATCCCACCGGAGCGGACACAAGACGGGACGGATTCCCCTGGGCAGCGAGTCGGAGTCTTCGAAGACCAGCAGCGACCGGCACTCGCAATCGAGCGAGCCGGAACCGAGAGAAAGCGGGGGAAGGGCTGCGAGCCGCAAACGCCCGGGCACCCAACGATCGCATCGGAGTGGGCGCAAGACGGGGTGGATTCCCCTGGGCGGCGAGTCGGAATCGTCGAAAACCAGCAACGACCTGCACACGGAATCGAGCGAGCCGGAACCGAGGCAAAGCGGGGGAAAGGCTGCGAACCGCAAACGCCGAGGCACCCATCGGTCGCGCCGGAGTGGACACGAGACCGGACGGTTTCTACCGGGCGGCGGGTCGGAATCGTCGATAGCCGGCGACAGCGCGTGCTCGGAATCGAGCGAGTCGGAACCGAGACGAAGCGGGGGGAGAGCTGCGACCGGCGAACGCGAGGGCAACCGGATCCCGCCTGGCGCCGACGATTCGAAGGTCGCGTCAGGCGCCGGCAGCAGGCCCGGGGGCAACCGCAACAGCACGAAGGAAGACGGGGAGTACTGGCGCCTCTGGCACCAGACGAACGAGTCGCGCGCGCGGCTGCGGAGGGAAGGCGGCCTGGACGGCGTGGGAGAGCAGCCGCCGGGTGAGCTCTCCGAGCTGACCTTGTGGCAGAAGCTGACGGGAGCGCAGACAGCGGGCCCCGGCGGGGTCCTCGAAGCGGACCGGCTCGCCGCCTTGCGGGGGGAAGCCGAGTCCGGGACGACCCTCTCCGGCACGGCGTCGCACCGCAAACCGGACGAGTTGCCCAGCGGGGGCTCCGGGGGGTGGTCGGCGGAGTCCAGCTCCCTGCGGGAGGCATCCTCCCGCAAGACTGCCGAAAGCCGACGAACCCCCCGTGGTACCGGAGGGGCAGCGCGTCAGGGCAAGCCGGACGCGAGCACCGAAAGCGAACCGACCCGCCGGGAAGGGAGGCGGGGGAGGCCCGGCGGCAGCGCCACCACCGGCGCGCCGCGGCGAGGCCGCAGGACGCACTCGCAGGGGAGCGGGCGCCAGAGTTCGCGGCGGCCCCCCGGCGCCGGCCCGCAGGCGCGCAGCCGGCGGGAGAAGCCAACGCGGAGCGGGCGCGGGTCCGGCGATAGCCACTCGGGCTTCGACGCCAGCTCGTGCGGTCGTGCGGCTGCTGCCCGGGATGCGCGAGGTCGCGAAGCCCCGGAGGAGACGAGTCGCGGGCGGCGAAGGAAGCAGCCTTCCTTCAGGCGGTCCTCAAGCGCGGCATCGTGCGGTCGTGGGGCTGTTGCCCGGGGTGGGCGAGGTCGCGAAGCCCCGGAGGAGACGAGTCGCGGGCGGCGGAGGAAGCAGCCTTCCTTCAGGCGGTCCCCAAGCGCGGCGGAACACCGTCACGCTGCGGCCGAACCCTTCGGACGGCACCCTGACGGGGGCGGCAGCGAAAGCTACGAGACAGCCGACGAGCTCATCCTCGTCGACGCACCGCCGGCCGCCGCGTCGCGCTGGCGCACCGTGTCCGAGCTGCCGATCTTCGCGTCCGGGTCGCCGGCCCGTGGCATGCCGCCCGACTTCACGGAGATCCCGCCCGGCTTCCGCGTGCCGCCGGTCGCCAAACGGGTCGAACTGGCCGTGGTCCGGTCGCACAGCGAGCCCGCGGACGACATCGAAAAGCAGGGAGACGCACCGGCGACGGGCGGCGCCATCGGCCTGTGGGGCGCGGCGCCCCGCGCCTCCTGCGTGAACGGCGGGTATAAAGGGGTCGAATCCGACGGGGGAGGGGCGGGCGGTGGCGTCTCGGGGAGGATGGATGGCGAAGGGGCGCCGTTTGTCCCGCGGAAGAGGGGCGGCACGCTGCCGCCGCGGGGGGGCCGCAGGGCGTCTTCTGGGAACGACCGGAAGAGGAGCCGGCACACCCTCGGCCGCGCCGTCGACGGGATCCGACACCCGTGGGCTCGCGACCCATTGGACGGTCCCACGCACAATTCCACGGCCCAGCCGTCGCCCCTGGCGGTGCCTCTCGACAGGGAGCAGCCGCCCTTCGCTTCGTCAGACTCCGACTCCGGTACCCACCGCAGTCCCAGCAACCGGAGGCCCCCCTCTGCGTCCCCGAAGCATCGGTCTGCATCCGGCCCGCAAACAGGGGGGGACGCCCGGGCAGTAGACCCCGGCGGATCTCTGGTTGGCGTGCTGGATGCGTTGTACTTCCACGACCCCCGGTCCGACGGATACACCATCCCGAAGCCGCCGATCAACACGCCGAACGCCCCGGCCGCCCCTAAAACGTTCACCCACGCCGACCGTGCAACCACGGTTCCCCACACCCGCGCGCACGACCCGCCGCTTCCCCGCCGGATCCAGCGCTCCGCTTCCCCGGCTCAGCGGGGCAAACCCGGCACGCACCCCCCCCACGTCTACCCGACCGTCCCCGCGTCGGCCGCCCGCCCTGCTGCCGCCGTCCCGAGCTATCTCGAGGCTTCCGCGCAGCGGCAGCCGTCTGCCGCGCAGAGCAGCAGCTCGCACCGAACCGAGCACCTGCCGCGGGACCGCCACCCGGGGTCCGCTCCTGCGTACGAGGGCAAAGAAGGACAAGCCCTGGCCTCCTCGCGGTCCTTCGACGTCGTCGCGATGCCCTCGTCGGCCGAATCCCGCAAAAGGCCGACGGCACTCGGGTCCTCGCAACACGTGCAGCGGTCTTCTCCCATCGCGGAAGGCATGGACGCGATTTGGCGAACGAGCTCGGGCCCCCCGGTGCTGTCTGGACGGAGAGGGTCTGACGGCGGGGCGAAAGGGAAAGGGTTTGCGAGGAGGATGTCAAGGGAGAAGGCGGGCTGCGAGGGGGAAGAGGTACTAGACGTGGGGTCGCAGAGGAGCAGCGGAGACACGGTCACGTTGATGCAAGAGGTTGACAGCCTGCGGAAGGAGCTGGAGAGAGAGCAAGCGAAGACGGTCGGACTGATGAGGGCGCACTCCTTCTCAGCCTCGCGGGGGAGGCCGAGCGCCAACAAGACCGAAGACACGCAAACGGACGGTCTCTTCAACACCGACGCAGCGCAGTCCCACAACCAGCACCCACGCTTCTCCGACCTGTCAGGAGATCCGCCCCGGAATCCCGCATCCGACCCACGGAAGTGGTCGTCTAATGCACCAGACGACCCACTGCCCAGCCCTGTTTCCCACCAGCACAACCCCCAGAGCCACCCCAGCGCCCGCCCCCGTGTCCCGGGCGCTGCGCCGCGCGGACCGGTCCGGCCGCTGCCGTCGTCCGTCCACACCTCGGCTTCCCCGTCGCCCGCGCACGGGCGCCCCGGTCAAAAGCGGGCGTCGTACCCGTTCGACGGGCCGCCGCGCGAGGCCGTGCGGCATCGGAACCGCCACAGCGTGCCCGCGTTCTCCGAGCCGTACGGGGGTGCTGCCGGCGGGAGGCAACCCTTCTCAGACCGCCACAGCGTGCCCGCGTTTTCCAAGCCGTTCGGGGGTGCACCCGGCGGGAGGCAACCCCTCTCGGACCGCCATAGCGTGCCTGCGTTCTCCGAGCCGTATGGGGATGCTCTCGGTGGGAGGCAACCCCTTTCGGACCGCCACAGTGTACCTGCGTTCTCCGAGCCTTACGGGGGTGCTGCCGGCGGGAGGCAGCCCCTCTCGGACCGCCATAGCGTGCCTGCTTTCTCCGAGCCGTATGGGGGTGCTCCGGGCGGGAGGCAACCCGCCGGCGCGCCCTCCTCGCGGGCGTCGTACCCGTTCAACGACCCACCCCCCGACGCCTCCAGCTTCGCCGGGCACCCCGGCGGGTCTTCGCCGCAGAGGCGCGCCCCTTCCCC
Organism: Diplonema papillatum; assembly: GCA_030068145.1. NCBI lineage: Eukaryota > Euglenozoa > Diplonemea > Diplonemida > Diplonemidae > Diplonema > Diplonema papillatum. The sequence goes on from JAPJBO010000968.1 coordinate 43,721, forward strand.
GTTCGGCCAGACCCGCAGCGAATCGGCGGCGGCGAGCCTCCCAGGGCACTCCGGCGGGGTGCACGCCGCCGCGTCGCAAAGGCGCGCTTCGTCGCCGTTCGGTCGGAGCCGCAGCGGATCAGCCGCAGCCGACCTCTCCAGGCACTCCTTCAGAGAGCAGAGGCGGTCGACTGAACAGTCCGGCGGATACCCTGCGTCCATGCCTTCGGAATCGCAGCAGACGGGCCAGACGGGCCTCGGGTCGTCCGCCTTTGCGAACGACCTGCAGAGATTGTCGTTCGGCGGCAGCGGAGTGGGGCCGTCCGCCGACGGGACCGGGCTGCCTTCGCACCCTTCGCGGGGGGGAAACCAGCGCGGGGCGGTGCCGGGGGGCTCCGGCGGTGACGAGGGGGGGCGCCCGGCTTTGTTGAAGCCCCCGTCGCTGGCGGCGGCCCCGGGGACGGGCGGGCCGAGGCAGGGGTCGAACTCGCCTGTGTCCGTCGAGGACTCGCTCCGGCTGGCGGAGCTGGCGCGGGCGGAGCTGGTGAAGGGGGGGGTTGCCCTTGCGCCGCCGGGCAGCGCGCGCCAAGCGCGGGCCGGCGGGGCATTCTCGTCCCCGGGCGCAGCCGTCGGCCAGCTGCGGGGGCTCACTCTCCCGCCTCCTGTCCCACCCATGCCCAACCACGAACGAGGCGCCACGTGGGCGCACCGCCCCCCCCGGCGCTTCCCGATCACCTCCCCTGCAGAATCAACCCCGCACCCTGTTGCGCAACGGGGGGCCGCGCCGGGGCAAGGCGGCGGCCAGCCGCCGCCGCCGCCGCCCCGCTTTTTCGACGGCCCCGGGCTCGCGGAGACGCAGGGCGCGCCCAGGCAGGAGCCGGGTGGCTCCTCCGGCGAGCCGCGCGCCGCGTCCGGGTCCCCCGGCGAGCTATCGCGGCAGATGAGCCCGTTTCCGGCGGGGAAGCGCGCGAAGCGGCGCACCGAAATCGCGGGGTCCATCGGCGCGGGCACACCCAAAAAGTTCGCCGGCGGCGGCGGGGAGCGGCCGCCGCAAGCGTTTCCGCTGGCGGCGGCTCCTTCTCCGCAGGTCAAGAACACCCCTGCCGCCGCCGCTGCCGCCGCCGACGCCGATCTCTTCCGGCGGCGCCACGTGGAGTCGATTTCGAGGGACAGTCCGTCCGGCAGCGCCGCTGCCGGGTCGGTCCAGCCGGCGGCGCGTGCGTCCGCCGCGAAGCACGGCAGGCTCATCCCGAGAACGCCGTCGTTCTCGGATTTGAAGGGGGGGTCCTCCCGCCTGTTCAACGCGTCTCTGGACGTGATGCCGCCACCCTTTCTCTCGGATCCGTTCATCAGCAGCCGCTTCGCCTCGCCCATGCGGCGATCTGTAGAGCTTTAGCGGGGCAAGCTCGCCAAACGAACTTCTCTTTTGCGCGAACGTTATGAAGCGAAATGCTGTGGATGAATTAACCAGTCCCCTTGTTCGCAACAGTTCCAAGCTGACACTTCGGAAAAAGACTGTGGAAGCGTTTTTGGGAAACTGTGCAAACGGGACGTCCCCTCCGACGCCGATCTCTTCCGGCGGTGCCACGTGGAATCTATTTCGAGTGACAGTCCGTCCGGCAGCGCCGCTGCCGGGTCGGTCCAGCCGGCGGCGCGTGCGTCCGCCGCGAAGCACAGCAGGCTCATCCCGAGAACGCCGTCGTTCTCGGATTTGAAGGGGGCGTCCTCCCGCCTGTTCTCTCGGATCCGTTCATCAGCAGCCGCTTCGCCCCGCCCATGCGGCGGTCTGTCGAGCTTTAGCTGTGCAAACTCGCCAACACGAGCTTCCCTTGCGCGAACGTCTCGCCACCGCTGTTATGAAGCGAAATTCTGAGGATTTATGAACCGGTCCTCTTGTTCGTAACAGTTCCAAGCTGACACACTTTGGAAAAAGACAGGCGCTTCGTTTTGCTTGTGCGTGCCGGTTGATCGTTTTCCCACTTGTATTTACCCTGTGTATATTCAGGTAAGGAATTCTGATCAACCACCGAAACACGCTGCCTACGTCTTTTTAGCCTGCACAATACATTGAAGGGCAACCCGCAAGATTGTTAGTACTATAAAGACCATTGGAAGCGTCTTTGGGAAACTGTGCCAATGGGAGAACCGAGGCAGCCGAGTCTCTTTAAAGCGCAGGTTTTGCGCAGGTAATGAGTAATAGGCCGGGTCGGCTGGAAGCTTCGCTGGCCAGGTTCCCTTGTAAACATGTGCTATGGCAGTGCATCTTTTCCGGCGGTGCCACGTGAATCCATTTGAACGAGGGACATTCCATCTAGGCGCCGGCTCGGTCCAGCCGGCGTCGCGTGCGTCTGCCGCCAGGCACAGCAGGCTGATCCCGAGAACGCCGTCGTTCTCGGATTTGAAGGGGGGGTTGGTCCTCTCGTCTGTTCAGCGCGTCTCTGGACGCAATTTCCTCGCCCGTGCGGTGGTCTGTAGAGCTTTAGCGGTTCAAGCTCGACAACACGAGCTTCTCTTTCGCTTTAGCCATACGTCAACTGTCTTGCGCGAACGTCAAAAAAAAGACCGTTGAGGGCGTCTTGGGAACCAACGTAAACGGGAGGACCAAGGTAGCTGCGAGGCGAGTTCCTCTAAAACGGTCTTCCCGGTGGTAATGAGGGACGTGCCCAGAAGCAAGCTTCGCTGGCCAGCTTCCCTTGCAGCACATGCGCTGGGAGCAGCTATGGCGGCGCCGATGCCGGTCTTTCCTGGAGGTTCCCGTGTGGTACCTATTTCAAGAAGGGCAGTCCTTGAGGAGATGTTGTTGCCCGTCTCGGTTCTGCCCGCGTCGCGCGAGTCTGTACATAAGTCACTGTCGGAGTGAACCTGGGCGAGCAGTCGAAGGAGAAGCGAATCAATCGCCTGAGCGCGACGATCAAGACGAGCTGAAGAGGCGAAAACATGACACATCACGGGCGAAGAGATGACCGCTACGCCGGCGATGCAGATTATCGCCACAGTTTATTTGCATTCTAACCCAAACCACTGTCGGAGGATACCAGCCTTTTCGTCTTTCCCGCACCAACAGCCTAGCTCCACCGTAAAGTCCTCTCCCCTCCCAAAAAGAAGACAAGTTAGTGAGTCGCAGTCACACCGCAACACGGCGTTGACGGGACCAGTGCGGATATTGAGCACATGTCCATTCCGAGCACGTTCTTGCAAGCCCCTCCCCGAGGCAAGATTCTCTGCCTCAGCACTAAACTAATTCCCCCCGTGGGTCCCCTGCCGCTGCCCCGGAAAGAAAGAAAACGTAGCAAAGCCATAGATTGCGGTCGCACTGCGTCCGTTGAGGCACTCTCACACAAAGATGCGCGCTCTGCTGTGCTAAAGAAAATAACAGAGCCTCCTTCAGCGACGATCGATCCGCGCAACTTGCGAAAGGGGCACTGTCCCCTGTAACCTACGTGAGACGAACGTTAAACCTCTGTATATTACCTACGTACAACCCACTCGAGCCCGTAAGTCACCGCTCCTCTCATACCGCGCCCACCACCCCTCGTGGTGCGGCAAAGAATGAATACTATGTAGGGCGCTATTAATAGTGTGATCCGGTGGCCTTACTTGGGTGTACAAGGGGTGAACTCGGGAAGTACTTGGGAAGTTCACGGGAAGTACCAAATGCAAAAAACGCCAGAAATCGCCATTTTACGCTATTTTGGGGTGTACTTGGGAAATACTTGGGAAGTTCTCAGTAAGTTCATGGGAAGTTAAGTTTTCTACTTAGGATCACACCAACAAAAGGTACACTTTGGTAAGTACGCTGGCCACTACAAATTTTGAGCACCCTTTGAAACTTTGCAATTCGAGTGTTTTTCAAAAAGCACCCGCTTTGTAGGAAGCTCGAGGAGGCCGCCGGGTGCAAATCGCTAGAGAGGAAACGTGCTGCAGCCCACGCGAAACACAGGTAGATCTGGGTTTGGTGCTGGGGTGCAAGCGTTCAGCGAAGAAGAAACCACCCGGTTTGTCCCTAGCCTCCGTCGAATCAGCACCGGGTGGTGCCCCCGAGCATGTATACAGCCTGTACCCGACTGACTAACCCACTGAACCGATCGAAATAAATGCGGAATCTTTTCCCTGTCGATTATGGAGAGGCGCTGCCCTTCCCCACCCTCCGTCGTCGTTATATTTCCTCTTGTGAAAAAAAGACCAGTATTACAAAGAGTGCAAAGAACCGAGACCCCCCCCATTCCTTGAACACGTCCGTTCCTGAAGCGCGCCGCAGCAAGAGGAGAAGAACAGAGGTTGACGGCGTACTGTGCCTTAGGGAGACAGACAAGAGTACCGACGGACCTTAGCGGTTCACAGCGCATGGCGTGGGTTAGGCCAGCTGTACCAGCTGGCTGGCGGTCAGAGGCTGGCCATCGGTGGGTCGCCGCTGGGCATGGTGGCTGGCTGGCAGAAGTTTGGGGCTGCTGTGGGTGCCGAGTGAGAGAGTCGAAGCTCACAAGCAGCCCGGAATTATTGACAGATTCTCTCCGAGTTGACACAAGTGCCTTGTTCCGTGTGATCTCCGGTCTGCATCTACTCATGCCAATGATTTACCAGCACACAGTATCTGAGTGGTGGATGAATTTGAAATGGGCTGTTGGCTTCAGGAGTGTGCACCAGGGGGAGCGGGGCGAGGGTCACACAGATGGCAAACAGTGCCACCAGTACGTTGGTCGATATGTTTAATTTCTCCACCTGAATGTACCGTACCGTTTGCCGGGCCCCCCCTTTTGGAAGGTTCGGGTGGCCTGGACGGAGGCTTCTCGATTTCAGAGCGGGGAAAGCAAATTGGCTATTGAGACGGAATTTGGAAAACTGAGGAAAAATGAAGCTAATAGCCTGTGTTAGGAGTCTGTAGTAACTTAGGACTAAAAAAACAAAAAAAAACATTGATTAACAAAACAAAAAAAAAAAAAAACACGCAAGCAAGGTACAACATTGGAAGGAGCTTCTTGAAGGAGCAGTGGGGGTGGGTGCTCTGCATGGAGGGGGCCGCGGGTCTGGTTGAGTGGGGATGGACGGCGCTTGTGCAGTCGAACCGGCGGCCGCGGGAAGCCGGCGGCGCAAGAAGCACAGTTCGAAGGCGCGGGCCGGGCGGGAGAAGGACCACTGCTGCTGCGCAGCCGACTACTGGGACGGCGCGCTGGGCCGGCGGGAGGAGAAGAAGAGCCCCCGCGGAGCCAGCCGGGCCAAGGCCACCCCTCCCGCGCGGCAAACCGCGCGCTGCTACGTGTGACGGCAACCCGGACAACTGCTCACCCCAACTCGCCCCGGCCCCGCAGCTGCCCTCGCGTTCGACGCAGCCTGCGAAACTGGTCGGTTCGTCGACCACGTCTTGGATCGTCGTCGCATCCGACACACTCGAACGGTGGAAAGACGCCCAGTCTCCGGCTTTTAGGGAGACCGAAGACGACCGGCCAAATACTACGTGATTACGCAAACCCCCGGTTTAGAGCGTAGCTTTTCGTCCTATGTGTATATAATCCCCGGAGCTAATCATCAGTATCTTGAAAACCGTACACCGCGAGAGTAGGAGAAAGTGGGAAGGGATACTGGAATTTCCGTTGACCGCACTACCCTGAGTCTAAATCCTGGACGTGGTTTCAGGTGGCAAAATTGGCGAATGATCGTGTTCAAGAAGGTCCTACTTGGGCGGTCCAGTTTCCTCACACATTGCATGTGGCTAAAAAGAAAAACAGCAACACAACAACGCAAACCAACACGCAAGGTGCCAACATTGGGAGCAGCTTCTTGAAGGAGGAGGGTGGGCAGTGTCCCGACGGTGGGCGTGCACTACATGGAGGGCCGCGGGTCTGGTTGAGTGGGGATGGACGGCGCTTGTGCAGTCGAACCGGCGGCCGCGGGAAGCCGGCGGCGCAAGAAGCACAGTTCGAAGGCGCGGGCCGGGCGGGAGAAGGACCACTGCTGCTGCGCAGCCGACTACTGGGACGGCGCGCTGGGCCGGCGGGAGGAGAAGAAGAGCCCCCGCGGAGCCAGCCGGGCCAAGGCCACCCCTCCGCGCCCGCGCGGCAAACCGCGCGCTGCTACGTGTGACGGCAACCCGGACAACTGCTCACCCCAACTCGCCCCGGCCCCGCAGCTGCCCTCGCGTTCGACGCAGCCTGCGGAACTGGTCGGTTCGTCGACCACGTCTTGGATCGTCGTCGCATCCGACACACTCGAACAATGCAACGACGCCCAGTCTACGCGTCCTCCTGCTTTCGAGGCCGCAGACGACCATCCCAGCGGGAAAAGTGGGGACGAGATGCCCCCCGTCGACGAGGAGACGTGCGGCACGCCCTTGCACCCGGAAAATGCGGGTGACCTGTCGCCGATTCGCGCGGTTCTCGAGCTTTTTGCCGACGAAGACGGCGAAGCCGGTGCGCTGGGGGGCCAAGGTGGGCCGGCGAGCGGAGGCGGCTCCGGCGGGGCTCCTTCGGGCCGCGGGTCGTACGGTTTAAACGAAGGGGCGTTCGCCGCCCTGAAAAGGGAAGGCGGGTACGAACCGTCGAAACCCGGCGAAGAAGAACCGGCGGTCGGCTCCGCGGTCGGGGATGGCGGGAGAAGCGGAAAGGCTTCCTCCTCACACTTCGAGCAGGACCCAGACGCCGCTGTCTCGGCCGCGGGCCCGTCGATGCCTGGCGTGGAGGTTTTTGCAGCCCGGTCCAGCGTCGCGACGGACGTGAATTCCGCCCAGGCCGGCCCGAAGGGCGAGGATAGCGTCAGCGTTGTGCCGTCCAGGTGCGCAGAGCTCGTTTTGTGTTGCGCGCGCGTTATTTGTAAGTTTTGTTCTGGTTCTTCTCGTTTGTGAAAGATATAAAAAAAGAATTGCTGTTTTCTGATACAAATAATACTGAGCCCCGGGGACACACTTCCCGGCGGCGGGTTGGGGCTCCTTCGTGCGGTACAACCGAAGGGGCGTTTGCCGCCCTGAAAAGGGAAGGCGGGTCCGAACCGTCGAAACCCGGCGAAGGGGAACCGGCGGGAGAAGCGGGAAAGCTTGTTCCTCACACGCCGAGCAGGACCCAGACGCCGCTGTCTCGGCCGCCGGCCCGTCGATGCCTGGCGTGGAGGTTTTTGCAGCCCGGTCCAGCGTCGCGACGGACGTGAATTCCGCCCAGGCCGGCCCGAAGGGCGAGGATAGCGTCAGCGTTGTGCCGTCCAGGTGCGCAGAGCTCGTTTTGTGCTGCGCGCGCGTTATTTGTAAGTTTTGTTCTGGTTATCGTTTGTGGAAGTACAAAAAAAGAATTGCTGTTTTCTGATACAAATAATACTAAGCCCCTGGGGACACACTCCCGGCGGGTTGGGGCTCCTTCGCGCCACGGGTCGTGCGCAGGGTTCTTTTGTGTTGTGCGTTATTTAGAGTGCAAGTCCACTTAGAGATCCGGGGTCTCATAGTCTCCGGGTGAGCATTGCATAAGTTCACGGGAAGTACTAAATGCAAAAAATAGCCAGAAGTTGCCATTTTACCCTAGTTGGGTACTTGGGAAGTACCTTGGGAAGTTCTTAGTAAGTTCATGGGAAGTTAAGTTTTCAAAACAAACTCGGTTTCACATTTCTACTGTGGATCCCACCATAAGGTTTTGTTCCCTTGTTATCCTCCCAAGGCCCAAGGCAATCCCATTGGGATACAAGGGAACAAAATTGCAAGCTGTTGGGATATAAGGGAATTGCACCCAAAGTTTTTTATAACGGTCAAATCAATAGCACTGCCAAAAAAAAACCTATCAGGCGCGATTCGGCGGCCGGACCCCACGCAGACTCGTCGGACGCAGAAGACAAGGTGAGCCCCCCGCGGCGCACCAGCGAAACCCCGGGCTCCAAGACGCCGGCGTCCGGCGGATCGTCGCACAGCCACGACGTCATGCCCCTGCGCCCTTGCAGCGACAGCAGCCCTGCCGGGATCTCGCTGCGCGCGGCGCATCCTCGGGTTTCCGCCTTCGGCGGGATCCCCGGCGCCTCGCCGCCGTCGAAGGGTGGATCTGCAGCGGGCGAGCCCTCGCAGTCAGCACACAACCGCGCCGCCAGGTCGCTTGTCCCGAGTCCGATGGGGGTAGGGGAAGACGGGGTGACAGCAGATGGTGTTGATGATGACGATGATGATGGTGGTGGTGATGGTGGTGGTGATCTCGGGGAGGTGAAACGGAACCTTGCGTTCGCGCCGCCGGCGCTGGCGTTCGCAGCGCAGGTGGCGGGGGGGGCTTCGGAGAGGCTTGGGTCACCTAGCCTGCCGGGGGGCAGGCAACCGTCGCCGTCTACCAGCGCTGCGGTGGATCCGCCGCCGTACAGCTCTCCCTGGTTTGGCGGCAGCAGGCTGCGGCTGCCGACTCGGTCTGAGTGTGACCTGTACGGAAGCGTGACCCCGCCACCCGGGCACGGCTCGCGCCGCGTTTCGACCGCCGGCGCGTCGGAGGCTGCCGCTTCGTCTCGAAGCGAAGCGTTTCGGAACAGCAGCCAGGAACCGTCGCCTGCCCACCGTGGTCCTGTGCGGCTCGATTTCCCCGAAGACCGCTTCGACGCCTTCAAGAAGCAGATTTCGAAGCAGCTTCTCACACAAGAGCGTGACTCGCTTGCGCGCGAGCTGTCTTGGACGCGTAAGACGAACGAGCTGCTGGAAGCCACGTTGAGGAATGTGAGCTGATGCTTCCACGATTGCATGCAACGTGAAGCCAAACTACTGCACGGTTGCGAAAAACCTTCTGAAACAAGACACCTCTTCATCGTCGCTTCCTCTCAAAGCGAACCGTTTCGGGAACCATCTCGAGCGTTGCAAATTATTGACACGTGACCGGTTTATGCGCATTGGTATTACGGGACCGTAGAACGTCCTACTATCTTCCTAGGTCCAGTCATACAATCTGGATCGAGTCTACGGGATCAACGGTCTCGAGTGTTGCATATTCACAGGCACGTGTTCCATTCATGCGCTTTGCTATTGCGGGACTGCAGGACACCTCAGGGCTTATGTAGAACCCTCGGTGTAGGCGTTCGACAAGGAACACTCAATTGTGTAATTGTACTGTTTCTACCCTCCCATCCCTTCTAGCCTCGAAAGAGCGCCTGGCGGTGCCTCCGTCTCCGCCTTGGGGGAAGCTTATCCGCACGGTCCTTCTCCCGTTCTGCAGCTTTCCAGTAGGATATTGCGAGGGGCCTAGGGGCTACGCCGCCGCCAAAACCCACACCGTGGACACGGAGGGTCGAGCGTGCCACCTCAAAACAAGTGCCAGTACAGGGGCCGCCTACTCGACTTGGAATCCTCCGTCGGCTGCTCACTCTCCTGCATTAGGAGAATGCTGCGGCTGCGAGCTTAATGGACACAAAGAAAAGGGGAAACTATGGTTTCAAACGTACGACGGGGGTTGCCCCCCGAGATAGCCACCGTGTGTGAGGGAGGTCACCCAGTATTTTGTTCTTCAGCGGTTTATGAAACCGTGAAGATTGCGGCGGCGAAGCGCAGAGAAGCGCTTCTGGGCGCACTCGGACGTACCGTCTGCATGGTTGCGCGAAATGTTGGTTCCCGCTGGGCTTGCCTTGGGACACCTGCGGGAAATGCGGAGCAGCAGATGAAAACTCCCGGCCTGACCAAACGAACTAAGTACTAACTAACTTTAATAGGCAGAGAACATAGACAGAAAAAGGTCCAATGCCGACACGACACAAACGAACCGAAGGAGGTGATGAAGGAGCAGCCGACGAGTCTGTACACAGCGCCGGAATGCGGCCCGCCCAGCGGATGGTTGAAGTACCAAAAGGGAAAAGAGTGCGAGGAAGTAATCCTGCGTGCTGAGGGCAGCAAGTCGCGTTACGCGAAGTACCCTACTGGAATGGGGGGGATGCAAGAACGTGCTTGGAATGGGTATGTGCTCAACACCGCACTGGTCCCGTCTGCGCCGTGTTTCGGTCCTTTAAGCCACTGACAAATAAGGCGGACCATCATCAGCGCGGAACCTGAGTGTCTGCAGACAGGACTGCGGTGTGAGTCTGGTTTGTTAGGCGGCTGTTCGTAGCTCGTCACACCAGGACCACCCGTGCTACTAGAGCACAGGCGAATGCCCCCAACAACCGTGTCTGAGCAATCAGTTAAAAAACTCAGGGCACTCGCCCTGATTGTGACTGCGACTCGCTAGGCAGCACTGACTTGTCTTCTTTTTACGGGGAGGGGGTGTTTCTCCGCTATATATGCGGGCAAGTGTCCGCCAAAGTCTAACTGATACGTTCCCAATGCAGGCATAATCTGCGTCGTCGGCATCACGGTTATCTCTTCGTACATGATGTATCATGCTTTCGTGTATAGATGGTGTGATCCATATAGTACGGTGAAACCATGGTAGGACTACGGAAGAACTACGGAAAACTCGAAAGGGGTGTCCAAAAATTATTTTTCCGGCGCTCGGGATTTTTCCAGGAGCCCGGGTTTCGGCTAAGGGGTAATGCATTTCAGACGGGGTTTCCGCACCTTTTCATGCAGCCTTTTGATGACATTTGAGCACTGGGAGCGAAAGAAATGTGAAAACGGGGATTTGCCAAGAGGAAAGGAGAAGTGATGGAGGCTGACGATGTTGTTCGACCAGACTCGAGTGCAATGTCACTTCGTTTTCCTTTGGCATCCCACGCATCCTAGACGTAACTGTTCTGGTAGAGTGCGAGTGACGTTATGCCGCTGGCAGCCAGGACGACATGGTTGCGCACCGTCGTAGGTATTCCCATGCACGAGCGGTAAGCAAAGGTGTCTCGTCGGCGCGTCGAAGAGATCTGGGCTTGAACCTAGTCTCGCGAGATATGGAGTTCCTGAAGAAAACCCAAAACTGCAATGTCGCCCTGCAGTTCGATACTGGGTCACGAAACCCGGCTTCGCAATGGGCCGGTGGCCACTTTACAGCGACATGGAAAAACGATGAAGGGAGAATCCTGTGGCACCACCTCGACGTCCACATCACATGCCGTCAATGGTATCATCCAGAAGATGGTTCAGTACTTCGCGAAGTTGACAGACGAACTGATTGCGTTGAATGAGGAAGCCTCATTGGGCAAGACCGTTTTTGTGTCGTGTATGTCGACAGGGGTGCTGCTCTAGGTGGATTCGCGTGCACGCGGGGCTTTGTCCACCGCATGCACCGGGTTGCCACAGCAGCGATCTCGTCGCTTCACTTTGAGAAGGAGACAAAGGCTGTCCAGAGTTTCAGGAATGGCTTGCCGCCGAATACAGCATTCAAGAGGTCAAGGGGTTCTTGTGGCAGTGCGCCACACTCGGCCCATGCAGGTTTGGCCCTGCATGGGCTGCTGCGTTCTGCATGAGTGCCCATGTTGGAAACTCGGGAAAGTCGGTACTTGAGTTGCTACTCGTGTTCTTCGGTAAGTTCCCTGAGATGGTATCGCAGTCATCTGCAAAGACGAACGTCCTGCACCGCTTAGGGAAGCAAGATGCTCAGACTACAGATCGCAGGTTGGGTCTAGGCTTCGCTCTTGTTGTGTACCCTTTCTTCAGAGCTCTGTGGGGGTTTGCTGATGGTAATCACACAAACCTCACATTCACGGTTGGCATCGTGAAATCGCTGTTCTCAAGTTTGTCCATCGTTGCAATGAAGATGCGACGTAGGGAAACTGTGCAGGGTGTTCCTCAGGAATGTCGGATCACACCTGAGACGCTGTCGTGGAAGACAACCGTACCCCAATCCCGAAGCAGTGCCACAAGTGAACGCCAACCTTCCCGACGGTGTTGTACGTCACGGAATTGGAAAGTACTATGGAGCAAAGGCACTTCGTCTCGGGCGATCACCCCACTGTCCGGCCGAAACACAAGTGACGCTGCTTTTCTGAAAGGCCTGCTGCACCACGCAGCCTGCGGGTTCATCTTGGAAGTACAAAGGTTTTGCACTCAGGAAGACCCCTCTGTTCCGCGTCCTGTAACGCTTGGCCCATCCCTGGTCGAAGGCACTGTCGGAAAGCTCAAGCGAGAAATAGCGGATCAGGGAAACCGGCGGATTCGACATTTGCTGTCGCGCCAAGTTGTGCACCGCGGCACCTCCCCGTCCACGGTACGCCGCCACTTCGGGTGCAAAGATGCCTCGAAAATACGGTGGCGTCAGCAATCGAAAGCATCCAGGATCGCAAAGTACGCCTGGGGCGCTTGAAGCTGGACTACCTCGCCAAGAAAGAGAAGATAGCCGGTAAAGCTCGCGGAGAAAGCAACGGCGGGAGGCGTACCGCCAGAACGTGGAACTGCGGTTCGATTATGACACCAACTGGCCGAAGGAGCTCCTCATGAAGCAAGCTGACGCTCGTCGCTTCACCGCGTCACAGAAGTTGAACAAGAAGGACTTGGTCTCCCGCATCCAAGGGTGCGATGCAGGAAGTACGAACGCGGCGCTTCTTGCTTTGGCAAAGAAGCGCAGCATCAGTAGGGTCCTTCGAGCACAACACCCACCCTGCTCAAAAAACTGCAAGAGTATGACGACAAGTTGCCGTTGCCATCATCGGTGAAAGACTCCATGTTAGCTGTTGATGATGGCAACGAGTCTGTGTCGGAGGATGATATTGAAGACGGACACTTTGAGAGCGGTGGAGACAGCGACACCAGCGACGAAGACGTCAAACATGACATGATGCAGATACAGATATTCTGTGACATAACCAGTAGAATCTAGCGGTCGATTTTCTGCCTCGTTTTTTTTCTTTTTTGGTTGCAGAATTTGGTGCTCCAGGCATGCAGAGACCAAACTGACAGCCCTGCGCAAGTAGTTGGGTAAAAAACGAACTTTCACTGTAAAAATGATTTTTGGACACCCCTTAGTACGGCAAGACTACGGAAGAAGTACGGAAAACTGGAGGGCGGACCACACCAATAGAGCAAAGCGTTTACCCACATCCTGCCCAGCTTGCCTTAGAGCACCTGCGTGTATGTATAACACACAGATGTGCCGCCCCAGCCAAACCCCCCCCACCTGACCAAACGAACAGGGTAAATAAGCAAATCCCACAGACAGAAGAAAGGTCCACCCGGACTGCCGGCGAGCGATCGTCGCGCGCGACACAAACGAACCGAAGGAGGCGATGAAGGAGCAGCCGGCGAGTCTGTACACGGCGCCGGATGCGGTGTTGCCCGACCAGCGGGGCTTCGCCGTCGAAACGCTGAAGTCGCGGCTGCAGAAGAAGTGGACAGACGGGTTCAGCCGGCCGTGGGACAACTGGGTCCTCGTCTTCAGCCTGGTCAGCGCCGTCGTATACGTGGTCGAGACTTACTCCGAGGACACCACCACGCCGCTTTGGTCACAGGTCGTCGAGTTCACGGTGGCGTCGTTCTTCATTTGCGATTACGCGATCCGGTTTTACTTGGCAGAGAACCGATGCAAGTTCTGCATGCGGCCGTCGTCGGTGCTCGATATGCTTTGCATCCTGCCCGTCCTGTTCATCTTCACGATGGAGCGCGAGGATGATGCGCAGCAGTTCATCTTCTTCCTGCAGTTCCTTCGGGTCGTACGCCTCGTCCGGATCCTGAGGGGTTACCGGGCCGTGACCGTGAGCAAGAGGGGGGACCCGGACAACCTGAAGCGGCAGCTGAACATCTTGATCTACACCCTGCTGACGCTGATTTTCATCACAGCGGCGCTGCTGCACCTCGTGGAGAAGTACGCGCGGGTGTCGTGGTGGGACGACGCGGGCGGGGTGAACGAGTTGGGGAGCTTCCACGATGCTGTGTACTTCGTGGTGATAACCTTGACGACGGTCGGATACGGTGACATCACGCCGAAGACGGCGATCGGGCGGGGGCTGGTGATGGTGTTCGTGACGGCGTCGGTGGTCATCATCCCCCGGGAGAGCGGGAAGCTGTCGGAGCTCATGGCGCTGACGTCACCGTATGCGGGGGCCTTCACCAACGAGGAGAAGCAGGCGCACATCCTCGTCGGCGGCCACGTCGAGTTTTTGAACCTGCGGTCGTTTTTGATGGAGTTCTTCCACTCGGCCCACGGGCATCACCAAATGCAGGTCCTCGTCATGTCGCCGTCACCCCCTTCAAAAACGGTTAAGCTGCTCTTCGGACAGAACGGGCTATTCGGAGATCGCGTGCAGTTCTTCGAAGGATCGGCGCTCGACGAGGCCGACTTGACGAGGATGCGGTACCGCAGTGCGTCGGCCTGCTTCTTCCTCGCGGACAAACTCAGCAACGACCCCCACCTCGCGGACTGCGAGACGATCATGCGCGTGCTGTCGGCGAAGAACTGCTCCGCCCACGTCCCCGTGTTCGCGCAGCTGCTGCTTTCGGAGTCCAAGGAGCAGGTAGTAACCGCCGGGGCCGACTACGTGGTGTGCCTCCGGGAGCTGAAGATGCACATCCTCGCGACGAGCTCTCTCGTGCATGGGTTTTCGACGCTCTTCTGCAACCTTTTCCGCAACGAGGACTACATCTTCGACAAGCCGGGCCACTGGCTTTCCGAGTACTGCCACGGGATCAGCTACGAAGTGTACACCCTCACCCGGTTCCCCTCGTGCATGGTCGGGAAGAAGTTCAGCGTCGTGGCGTGCTTCATTTACCAGAAGTGGGGCAGCCTGCTCTTCGGGGTCCAGGCCACCGCACCAGGCGGTGGCCGGCAGCCGATGCTCAACCCCATCTCCACCGTCGGAGCGTCGTACTACATACAACAGTCGGACAGCGGGTTCATCTTCGCGGTCGACAGCTCGATCACCGAAGAGATCGAGCGATTCGACGGAGAAGTCGCCTTTTTGGACGCGAACACCTCCCCTCCGCAATCGCGGGGCCCGAGCCTGCGGAACATGTCGAAGGTATCGAAGGACTCGTCCGTCCTAGACCGGCGGTCCTTTTCCAAGCCGCTGGGGTCACCTACGGACTCCTCGAGGGCGAGGGCCAGGGATTCACGGGCGGAGCCCCCGCAGCTGACCTTCGAAGAGGAGGTGGGCACTCCTAACCGGACGGTCGGCTTCTCGGATTTGATGCCGGCCGACAGCCCGCCCCCGCGCTTCGGGTTCGCTGACTCGGAGATACCGACGTTCATGAGCGAGGGGTCGCTGGTGAGTCACCGACAGAACCCGCTGCGGTTTTCGTCGCGGCACACTGCGAAGGGGTGCGTGGTCGTGGCGGATTCTCCGGCGGAGAAGGACATCCTCGACGCTTCCGGGACGCTGTCGTCGGGGACAGCGAAGCACCACCGGTCCATCATCAAGAACCCCCCGCCGCTGATCCCGGCGATGAAGCGGCCGAAGCACAAGGTGATGGCCAGCTGCGGCGAGCTGCCGCCGCTCATCCCGCTCGGCGGCGTCGAGGACTGCGAGGACCGCCTGCGGCACGAGAAGATCATCGACCACGTCCCCGCCGACATCGGCGGGCACATCGTCGCCGTCACGCACGACATGTCGTCGCTGCTGCACTTCGTCGCCCTCTTCCGGGTCGACGTATCTCGCTCCGCGCGGACGTTCCCCATCGTCTGCGTGGTGCCCAGAGTACCCGAACCCGACCTGCTTCGGACCTGCCTGCGGTACCCTGAAGTCTTCTTCATCATTGGCAGCGGCAAGGAGAAGAGCGACTTCGTCAAGTGCGGCTGCGTGCGCGCGCGGACGTGCGTGATCCTGTTTTCCGGTACCATCGGGAAAACGAATCTGCAGTACCCTTCCGAGTACGACGGGTCCGGGGAGGAGATGATGGCGGATTTCGACGCGATTAGCACCCTCGCGTGCGTGAGGGCCGTGTGCCAGACCCCGTGCCAGGCGGAGCCGCAGCGCCCGTTCACGATCGTCGAGCTGGTGCACAAGCAGAACGCCCGGTTCCTCCACCCGAAGCACTCGGACGAGAACGGGAAGATCACCGAGTCGAACGACTACATCGTGCCGTCGTACGCGGGGGGCAACGTGTACTCGGACGCGGTCATGGACTCGCTCTTGTGCCAGGTCTTTTACAACCACGACCTGCTGCTCATCCTGCGGCTGTTCCTCAACCCGGGCCCGCTGGGGGACGGCGCCGCGGAGGAGTTCTTCTCGTCGAAGGTGTTCTCTCTGTCGACGCCGCCCGAGCTTGCCGGGTCGACCTTCGGCGAGCTGCTCATCCGCCTCCTCATCAACGAGTCGGTCCTTCCCATCGGGCTCTTCCGGGCCCCGGCGGCGGCCGCCCCGCCGCCTCTGGCATCTTGCATCCCGTACGTCTTCCTTTGCCCCAGCGAGGACACCATAGTGCACGCGCACGACGTCCTGTTCGTTCTTGCGGAGCGTGACCCGCAACTTCATGCAAAAGGGTGAAATGGGTTGCGAGGTCTTGTCGTGGCCAGTCCCATCGGGTCTTCCTTTTGCCTGCCGTCCTGTGCGCTTCCTTTGCCTCAGCGAGGACACCATAGTGCACGCGCACGACGTCCTGTTCGTTCTTGCGGAGCGTGACCCGCAACTTCATGCAAAAGGGTGAAATGGGTTGCAAGGTCTTGTCGTGGGGGGCTAGTCCCATCGGGTCTTCCTTTTGCCTGCCGTCCTGTGCGCTTCCTTTGCCTCAGCGAGGACACCATAGTGCACGCGCACGACGTCCTGTTCGTTCTTGCGGAGCGTGACCCGCAACTTCATGCAAAAGGGTGAAATGGGTTGCAAGGTCTTGTCGTGGGGGGCTAGTCCCATCGGGTCTTCCTTTTGCCTGCCGTCCTGTGCGCTTCCTTTGCCTCAGCGAGGACACCATAGTGCACGCGCACGACGTCCTGTTCGTTCTTGCGGAGCGTGACCCGCAACTTCACGCAAAGGGGTGAAATGGGGCGGATGGTCTTGTCGTGGCCAGTCCCATCGGATCTTCCTTTTGCCTGCCGTCCTGTGCGCTTCCTTTGCCTCAGCGAGGACACCATTGTTCACGCGCACGACGTCCTGTTCGTTCTTGCGGAGCGTGACCCGCAACTTCACGCAAAAGGGTGAAATGGGGCGGATGGTCTTGTCATGGCCAGTCCCATCGGATCTTCCTTTTGCCTGCCGTCCTGTGCGCTTCCTTTGCCTCAGCGAGGACACCATTGTTCACGCGCACGACGTCCTGTTCGTTCTTGCGGAGCGTGACCCGCAACTTCACGCAAAAGGGTGAAATGGGGCGGATGGTCTTGTCATGGCCAGTCCCATCGGATCTTCCTTTTGCCTGCCGTCCTGTGCGCTTCCTTTGCCTCAGCGAGGACACCATTGTTCACGCGCACGACGTCCTGTTCGTTCTTGCTGAGCGTGACCCGCAGCTTCATGCAAAGGGGTGAAATGGGGCGGATGATCTTGTCGTGGCCAGTCCCATCGGATCTTCCTTTTGCCTGCCGTCCTGTGCGCTTCCTTTGCCTCAGCGAGGACACCATAGTGCACGCGCACGACGTCCTGTTCGTTCTTGCGGAGCGTGACCCGCAACTTCATGCAAAAGGGTGAAATGGGTTGCAAGGTCTTGTCGTGGGGGGCTAGTCCCATCGGGTCTTCCTTTTGCCTGCCGTCCTGTGCGCTTCCTTTGCCTCAGCGAGGACACCATAGTGCACGCGCACGACGTCCTGTTCGTTCTTGCGGAGCGTGACCCGCAACTTCACGCAAAGGGGTGAAATGGGGCGGATGGTCTTGTCGTGGCCAGTCCCATCGGATCTTCCTTTTGCCTGCCGTCCTGTGCGCTTCCTTTGCCTCAGCGAGGACACCATTGTTCACGCGCACGACGTCCTGTTCGTTCTTGCGGAGCGTGACCCGCAACTTCACGCAAAAGGGTGAAATGGGGCGGATGGTCTTGTCATGGCCAGTCCCATCGGATCTTCCTTTTGCCTGCCGTCCTGTGCGCTTCCTTTGCCTCAGCGAGGACACCATTGTTCACGCGCACGACGTCCTGTTCGTTCTTGCGGAGCGTGACCCGCAACTTCACGCAAAAGGGTGAAATGGGGCGGATGGTCTTGTCATGGCCAGTCCCATCGGATCTTCCTTTTGCCTGCCGTCCTGTGCGCTTCCTTTGCCTCAGCGAGGACACCATTGTTCACGCGCACGACGTCCTGTTCGTTCTTGCTGAGCGTGACCCGCAGCTTCATGCAAAAGGGTGAAATGGGTTGCAAGGTCTTGTCGTGGCTAGTCCCATCGGGTCTTCCTTTGCCCTAACGAGGACACCACCGTTTCACTGCGTGGAGAAGCCACCCACCGCTCCCACGACGTCCTGTACGTTCTTGCCGTCTCTCAACGCGCACACTTGGCAGTCTAATCCAATAATTTGCAGTGCCCTGATCCTCTTATTTGTATGCACGGGTGGTTTCCAGGGGTGACACCGGCTTTTTTCATTCAGCATTTGTTTCTCGTTTGCGAGCTTCTCCACAAGTATACGGGACGTGCCTGCACGACTTTCCAGTTGCGCAGCGAGCACCGACCTAATCATGTCTTGTTTCAACGCGTTCTTGGCAGCAACAGCCTTCCGTTTCTGTCTTCAATGCCTACGAAGCTGTCTAAAAACAGTCGGCGTGCATGGTTGTTCCCGCAAAGCATTGCTCTTGCACGCAGGGATGAGATCCTTCAGGAGCAGCAGTTGTCAGTTGTCAATTGCTTCGCTGGGCGACAGGTCATTCGCCACTTCCCCGTGCGAGTCTCGGAAGAGACTTAACACTATGACCCAGGTGACGACTGCCGACCATGGTGAGTGCTTGCACCAGGAGTTTGGAATAGCTTGCCATTGCAAAGAGAGAGCTTGCCACATCATCGGGTTAGGTGTGCCGCCTGTGTAAAAGTATTCAGTTGTTGCACAAGGCCGAAGCCCCAGGCAGTTTACACCGCACATTGAAAGGAAAACCGAGCCGAATGCCGGATGGAGAAGCTGACAACCACCCACGCTTTATCCGTCCCCCCAAGGATCCCACCCCTTCGGAGGAGAGTCATCAGGACCCAAAAACAGCGTGCCAGCAACTCAAACGCGACTTGTGAAAAGCGACATGTGAACCATACTTCGCTCCTGACGTTTAATCAACTCTACGCCATACGCTTTTGACGCACACACACACTCACACCCACGCAAACATCTCACACTTACTTAGGGCTGTGGGAGATACGTCGGTGTTGTCTCCCCTCTCCACTCCTCTTTCTCTCTCTCGCGGTTACCCGAGATCTGCGGAAGAGAGAAGAAGGAAGAAGAACAGGGGCTTATATATGAATAGCAAACTTGGGCCGTCTCCCAAGTTTACTGTTTACTCGAAAAAAAACTTGGGCGGGCGCAGCCTACTAGCTTGGGGGGGGTCAGCTGGTCGCCAGACCAGAGTTGGTCTGGAAACTGGTCTGGGTCAAAAAAAATAAAAAATCTAGCTATTATTATTTTCCCGGAGGAACCGGCTACCCACAGTGTACTACACACTGTGTACTACAGTGTGTACAGGGTACCACAGTGTACTACCACCGTGCACCACGGGGTACCACAGTGTGCTACCACGGGGTACCACAGTGTACTACCACCGTGTTCAACCACCGGGTGCATTGGAAGACGTCATGCTGGGGCTGCTGAAGTCATCGAACCTTTCGACGGCATTTCCAGAGACAAACAAGCTGTTTGTCATTGCTGTTGTCCTGCCAATGGGGACAGCATCGGTCGAGCGTGTCTTTTCAAACATGAAAAGGGTGTTGACAAAAGCCAGGAAGAGGCTTCACGAGCAGACGCTGACCGACGTGCTAATGCTCGGGCTCAATGGCCCGTATGAACGTGGCAGCGGCATCCCGAGGAGCGCTATGGCGTCCCTCAATGCGTGGATTGCGAGCCCAAGAACACTGAACTTCGCCACGTTCGCCACGTGGCCGGAGTATGAAGCGTGCGTCGACAAAGTGGGGGTCATGCGCAAAAATATGATGACTAACCCAAGGCTGCTGCAATCGGCCCTATACTGACGCTGTTGTTGGCCCATTGCACTCGTCCCTTTGTTTCCCGTAGCAGGCGTATGGCTTTCTTCGTCCTTTGTCCACCATCCCACCGCTATCCGGTACGACTTCGCTCTGCAGGCATTCGTTGCCGAACGGGGGTGGCTGCCCTCCTGCAACACCCCCTGTGCACAAAAGTTTGGATACAGACCAGTTTACCAGTTCTGGGCTCGGGGGTTCTTCGGTGGCATGGTGCCCTGACTGACCCTGGCCAACACCCAAAAAAAGAACTGCCTGTTCAGAACTATCTTTTTTTTTTTTTTTTTTTTCCCGCCCGCCCAGCATACTAGCTCTGACTTCGAGCGGGCGAGATTCGATGGCACACTCGCTGGCTTTTTAGCTCCAAATGCAGAACCTGCTGGGCATGCTCGAGTGCGCCCAGGAAGGAGAAGTGTCAGCAGCTCAAGTCGAAAGCGCAACATCAGCCAATATTCGGGTTATCGCACCTACGACTGCCACTCTAGCCGACTTCATGAAACAACAACTCGCTCCTCCCAGAGGATTCGCATACCAATCGACGCATGCAGGAACTATGTGCGGGAATTATGCAAGATCGCAGAGAAGTCTAGATTACGTAGACCTCTGTCTCCGTGGTGTCTTGTATTGACCGGAGCAGGTGCTGGCGCCAGGAAACTAGTTCGGGGCTAACGTTCTCAGTTGGAACACAAACAGACCCTGTTGCCCCAACGCCCTTACCCGATCTTCTTGCCGCAGCGCGTTCTGACTGCCAAGTTGGCACCTGGCCGGCGAGCATGACGCAGCAGTGTCCAACGTGAGACGAGAAGCGTCGGAAACTTCTGCCAAAAGGCAACATTCCAACTGCCCAAGTTTCACCCACTGCACTCCCAACTTTCCCGCCAAATCTCTCAGACCCATGTAAGTCCCTGAAGAAGAAAATTGAAAAAAAAAAAAAAAACTGCACCGGGTCAGGAACGTGACGGTCTACTAAAGTGCGAAAGAGAGATACCACCCTCTTCACCCAGCTCACCGCACCCGACCTGTCGAGCTGCTTCGGCATTTTTGTTGAACATTTCGCCCGCCACTAAACCCAGATTTACCTGTGTTTCGTGTGGGCCACAGCACTTTTACCTCCGTTGATCTTTTCGCAACTGGCAGTCTCCTCAAGCGTTTCCTACAAAGCAGGTGCTTATACAAAAGAAAACGCTTTTCGGAGCTTTGCAAGCAGCTACAGCTACAGCAGCAGCACCAGCAGTACCAGCAGTACCAACCAGCAGCACCAGCAGTACCAGCAGTACCAGCAGTCAGTACCAGCAGCACCAGCAGCACCAGCAGCCAGCAGTGTAAATTTGTTGCTTTAGCCAGCGGGGGCACGGGGGATGCGATGCCCGATACGCGCTGCTTCTCGTTCACGATCAAGGATGCCGCCTTCACGCCGGCGGGATGGCTGTCGGCGGAGCCGACCCTGCAGCTGATCTGGCGGTGCAGTAAGGGCGGCCATCGCGGCGGGTCGTCAGCGCGGCGCCGCCTCGGCGAGTGGAAGCGCGACTGGCACCTCCCCGACGCATCGCGCCCGCCGCTGCTCTCGCGAAACGTCCTGACCCTCGCGGCGCCCGAAGGCCGCGCCGTCCTCGTCTCGCTGGCCCTGTACACCGAGGCCGAGGTCCAGTTCTCGACCGAAGTCCACGTCAGCCTCGGGCAGGTCCTCTCGGCGCAGACCAACCCTACCCTGCTGTCCTCCGTTTTTTCCTTCAAAACCGGCGCCGTCGACGCCACCCTCTCCATCGCCTCGAACCCATGGACGGCCCCTCCCGACCCCACTCACCCCCCGGCCACCTTCTCCGCCACCCCGTGGGACGCGTCTGCGCGGGAAACCCCGGTGCTGGACTTCGTCGCACCGAAGAACATCCCGATCCTCCACGCCCGGCGACCCTCCGGGGCACTGGCCCCGCACATGGCGCTGGAAGCCGACGTCTTCAGTGAAGGTGCGCTGGCGAGTGCAGGGGTGTGTCTAGCGGATGAAGACACGTGGCTTGTAGCTTCGGTCGCCGTGCCGGGGGCTGGGGGCGGCGGGGAGGCGAAGGGTTTGCTCAACGGGCTGTGGGCGCCGCTGATGCTTGGCATGTCGTGGTCGCGGAAAAAACCCGCCGCGCAGCGGCCGAACCTGTTCGACGTGGCGCGGCAGCTCGGCAAGCTCTCGTACATGCAGCAGCAGGGGCTGCTGCCCCTTGAGGAGGAGATCGCGACGTCGAACGCGATTTTCCACCGCTACCTGTCGGCGGCCGCGGCTTCCGACCCGGAAGGCGACGAGCCCGACCTACCGGCGCCCCACGGCGCCGCGGGGAACAAAAAAAAGGCCGCGTGCCTGCTCACGCTGGCCGCTGACACCCCCGATCCCTTCCTCCGAGACTTCACCCGGCCGGACCTCCCGAGGAACCTCCAGCCGTGGCTCGCGTCCCTCGCTGCGCAGCTCTCCGCGGAGGAGAGCCTCTGCGAGCGTATAGACCTCTTCCTCGACGCGAACTGCGAGAAACCCGATGGTACGAGTGCCCCAGGGGACGGCGCAGCGCGGGCGGGGAAAAAGCGCGGGAAGCGGGCGTGGGCGGCGGCGGGCGACCCGAAGCGGAAGGACAGAGTGTCGGCTTTCCTCGCCCGCGCGCTGCTCGTTGCCGCGCACCGGTACACCTTTTCGCGGGTGCCGCTCCCGGCCCTCGCCGCCTGCTGCCCGGCCGAGTTTCAGGACCGCCTGGACTCCGCCAACGAGGCCGACCGGAAGCTGCGGGGCGCTTGGCCGACTTGGCGGAGCTTCTTCGCGAAAACGACGGCCGGCGGCGCTGGCGCCGTGCGCGCGTGCCCCGGGCTGTGGGGCATTCCGGGCGATTTCGAACCCGACGCGTTCGCCCCCGTGGCGGCGCGACTCGCCAGCCTCAACACCCCTGCCGTCGCCTCTCCCTACGACGTCATCCTCACCGTCCACCAGGCCAGCTTGGCCATCAACGCGCTGCTGGCGGGGGCGGCGCAAAGCCCCGCGGCCCGCCGCTGCTCCACAGCATCCGACGCGGGACCCCAACCCCCCCAACCGCAAGCCGACCGATACTGCGAAGCCCCCGCGAAGGCGCAGCAGAAGCACGAACACGCAGACAGTGGTGAACGCGACCTGCCGGCTGGCGACGGGCTGCGGGGGCTGAAGGAGGCGCATTTCGGAGACGAGGCTCCGGGCGGCCCGGCGAAGCCGGCCGGAGCGGACGCGTTTTTTCCGGTGCTGCTGTACTGCGTCAGCTGCGCGGAGGTCGCGGCGCCAGCCCGCGCGGTGCTCGTGGCGTCCGAGTTCTACCAGGGCCGCGCCAAGCCGCCAGCCGGTCCTGCCGGCGAGCTCGACAAAGTGTTCGTCACCTCGGAGATGGACTACTACTTCACCTGCTTCGCGGCCGCCATCGCGTACTTCGCCAAGACAGACCCTCGCCCCCTTCTCGCATCCCTCGACTCCACCCACACCCCCTCCGGCGCGCCGGCCCCTGATTTCGACGCGTTCAGCAACACGTCCTCTGACGAGTGGAGCGACACCACCGCCGACGACGAGTCGGCAGTCGATGCCGACGAGCCTTCCCCCGGAGACGACCCCCACCCCCCGCAGCTTGGCCCCGCTTCCACCGGCCAGCCGGTGGAAGTGGCGGAGGCGTTCGGCGTGGAGGGCGTTGCCGGAGACGGGTTGGAAGGCGGCGAGGGGGACGACGAGAGCGCGGCGGCGTCGGCGTCGGCGGTCGTGCTCAAGGCCATGGCGCGGAGAAGCGACCCGGCCGGCGCTGGGGTCGCGGGGAACACCGCATGGCGCGACTGGCTGCGGCGGCGGAAGGACCAGGCCGCCCGGGACCGCGCGAACACAGAGTGGCTCGACGGCGAGAAGCGGAAGCGCGCCGCCGCGCCGGCGCCGGCCATCTGGCGGCACCACCGCCTCATCGGCCGCCGCCGGGGCTGGTACTGGCGGAAGGGGCTCAAGGACAGAGTGCACATGACGCCGAGCGCGTTCGTGTGCCACCACGCAGCCTGCGTCGGGGAGACCGCACTCTCCCGCAGGCTCAACCAAAAAGCCCGCACCGCCGACTTGCTCAACCTCGATTTGATGCGGACGCTTGTCGGCTTCGGCCCCGCGGTCCTCAAGCAAGCCGACGTGTACGTGCCGCGGCTCAAGGCGTTGCTGCAAGCTTTCGTTGAAGTCCGCCCCGACTGCGGGTACGTGCAAGGCATGGGGTACATCGCGTTGATGTTCATCCTCCACAGCGACGACTCTCCGGAGGCGTTCGTTGGGTTCTCGGCTGTGCTTGAGGCCCCGATCATCTCGTCGTTCTACAACTTCGACACGGAGGAGATGGAGCTGCAGTTCCGGGTGTTCGACCGGCTGCTCTACCAGGTGCTCCCCGCGCTGTCCGCGCATCTCACTAATAACGGCGTGATGACGCGGACGTTCCTCTTCGACTGGTGGATGACGCTGTGGTGCCGGCAGTTCGACCACGACCGCATCGCGGCGCCCCTGTGGAACCTGTATCTCGGCAGCGGCGCGCAGCCGCACTTACTGCACGCAATATGCATCGGGATCCTCAACGCGCTCGCCCCGCGCCTGCTGCAGTCGGAAGCGGAGGCGGTCTTGATCATGCTCTCGCAGCTGCGGGAGATGAAGCTCGACGCCGCCGTCGTCGTGTCGTCGGTGGATGCGATCGTCGCGTGCGTGCCCGCGGCCAAGTACGAGCTCGCCGTCGAATTCGTCCGGCGCCGCGACGAAGCCCAGCTCCACCCCTCCGTCCCCGCGATCTCCCAGCTCCCCGCCGTCGCCCGGTACTGCCCCCCGAAGCGGTTCCACACCCGCAGCCGGCCGAAGCTGCCCCCGTGGGACCCTCCCGCCACCGTCCAGGGCATCGTCGCGCACTTCGTGTCGAACCCGTTTCCGCACCGGTCGGCCGAGGTCCCCAGCCTGCTCGACTGGGTGTGGTCGTACCCGAAGCACATGATGAACAGCAAGTGGGACCACCTCCTGCGGTTCTCGGAGACTGAGGGGTTTAAAGGCGTGACGTGCGCGGGGCTTGACTTCAGCGAGTGGCTAGACGGCTTGCTGACGTCGTGGGCGGAGTCTGACGACGAGTACGTCGCCCTCCACAACGCGAGGAAGTCCGGGTTGGTCTTCACCGAGCAAGCTTTCGAGGTCAACCTCGCGGCCCCGGCGTGGGCGTCGCTCCACGCGCTCGTCGGCACCGTCGTAGGCCGCGTCCGCAAAGCCGCGGCCGCGCCGAGCGGCCGGAGGCCGAGCAAGTTCTACGCCGTCTCCGACGTCCCGCCGCATCTCCCGTACCGCGGATGGACCCCGCACGCGTACCTAGCTGTGGCCAACGGCCCGGTCGCCATCAAGGGCGCGTCGAAGCCGCTGTCCTCGCCGACCGACAGCCCCGCCCGCCTCGCGGCCCAGCGCGTCGTAACGCAGGCTGGCGTTCCGTACTGGCTCGCAGAGGCTTACTCCCTGACCCTCGGATTCCCGAGCATCGTCTTCAAACGCGGCGCGTACCTCAAGGTCGTCGACTCCGCCGCTAACGCCCCCCGGCGGGGGGGTGCTGGTGGGAGGCCGGCAGCGTCGCCGGCGCGTTCCGCTGCGGACAGCGTGTCCCGGGGGGGAAGCGGTCTGCGAGACGACCAGGCGTTGCTGCGCGACGCCGACGGCGTGCTGGTCGTGGAGGTTTGCTCGTGGTCGAACGGGTACTTACCGAGGGTGTGCGAGGTGACGGTGACACTGGAGGGGCCCGAGGGGGGAGACGGGGCGGGGGCGGCCAGTGGAACCGCGTACGCCGGGGCCACCCGAATGCACGAGCCGACACCCGGTGCCATGGACACGCAGCTCTCGCTGACCGAAGCCTTCTGCCTCCCCCTCCGCGGCCCCCACGAACTGTCCGGAACCCTGCGGCTGAGCGTCGTGCTGCGGTCGCTGGGCCCCCAGCCGGCCCCTGTGTTCACCCTGTCGCCCGCCGAGACCGTCGCTTATACAGTCGTGCCCAGCGAAGCTGGCCGCGAAGTGCTCCTCGACCGCTGGTTCAAGCTCGCGCCCGCCGGCGAGACCCATCGGCCGCCCCCGAGCCTCTGCCCCCCCAGCAGCAGCAGCAGCGGCGATCCCTCGGGGAATTCGTCGCGGTTGCCGAGAAAAGAAACCCCGCGCGCGAATCGCACCCAAGGAATCGGGCCGCCGCCGCCCGCAGCCGCCGCGGCGGCTGCGGCTGCGGCTGGTCTGCCGGGTGCCGTCACGGCGAAGGTGCGGCTCTCCGCGAAAGTAGGCGGCCGCGGGTTCTGCGCGGGGCTGAAGGGGCGGCGGCAGCAGCAGCAGCCGCTGGGGAAGCTTGCCGTCCTGCGCCCGGCGGCGGCGACGCTCGGCGAGCTGCTGGCGCGCGAGTTCTGCGCTCCGGCGGCCGCGGCGCCAGGGCGCGCGGCCGCGGGGGGTGTTCTCTCGTTTTTAACCTGGGACGACCTAGTGACCGGGCTGGGCCGCACCTCCAAGGCGTGGGCGACCCGCGTCGAGTTCCTCCTCGTCGGCCGCGCCCCGGTCCCGAAGCGGAAGCTGTGGGGGGACGCGTGGGGCACCGTGGACGTGCTGCTGGAGCGGGCTGCTCTTGGGAAGCCTTCCCGGTTCGTCCTGCCGCTGCTGGTCCTCCTGGCGGCGGAGGCTGCGGGGGACCGGCCTTCGGAAGTGGCACCGCCGGGGTCTTCGCGGACCGAGGATGAGTACGGCGTCAGCGTCCGGGCTGTAGAAAGCGTCGTGGAGCTGTTGCTGCTGCAGGACGCGGGGGTGTGGCCGCCGCCGCCGCGCGGGGCGGCGGCAGGGGTCGCCGACCTGCCCAGCCGCGTGCTGCGGGCGCTGCGGCGGGTCTTCGACCTGTTCTTCCGGGGCGCCGGTGCGGACATGCAGCTCGGGCTCGACTTGGCGTACGCGTTGCACGTCAACGGCAGCCGCGCCGGGCGCGGCGGCGGCCGGGAAGGCGACGCCCCGGGGCAGCCCGGAAGAAACGAAACCTTCGAAGGCGAAGCCCCGGCAGCCAGGGAGCAACCCGAAACGGAAATCATTCAAGGCGAAGCCCCGGCAGCCAGGGAGCAACCCGAAACGGCGGCAGCCAGGGAGCAACCCGAAACGGAAATCATCCAAGGCGAAGCCCCGGCAGCCAGGGAGCAACCCGAAACGGCGGCAGCCAGGGAGCAACCCGAAACGGAAATCATCCAAGGCGAAGCCCCGGCAGCCAGGGAGCAACCCGAAACGGAAATCATTCAAGGCGAAGCCCCGGCAGCCAGGGAGCAACCCGAAACGGAAATCATTCAAGGCGAAGCCCCGGCAGCGAGGGGACAGCCCGAAAGCGAAACCTTCGAAGGCGAAGCCTCGGCCGCAGCGGGGGCGAACGTACAGCCTGCGGAGGGAACTTCCCTCGGCGAAGCTCAAGAAGGCGAAAAACCGGCCGCAGCAGTGAGAGTGCAGCGTGCAAACGACACCTCTCTCGGCGAAGCGCAAGAAGGCGGAACACCAACCACAGCAGTAGGCGGAACCCCGACCGCAGCAGCCAGCGTGCAACCTGCAAACGACACTGCTCTCGGCGAAGATCACGACAGCGAAACACCGGCCGCAGCAGTGAGTGTGCAGCGTGCAAACGACACCTCTCTCGGCGAAGCGCAAGAAGGCGGAACACCAACCACAGCAGCGGGTGTGCAACCGGCAAGCGGCGCTTTCGTCGGTGAAGATCCGTCTTTGGAGTTCGCTTCGGCCCAGTGGGCGGTTGCTGCGGAGTGCCTGCGCTCCGCGCTGCAGGCCGATCCCATCGGCGTGCTCCCAGGCGTCCTCCCCCGGTGCGTGCAGCAACAACCAGCAGTCGGCGACGGGAGGGGCCAAGACGGCGGATTCCAGGGGTACACCCTCGCCCTGCTGCGGGACTGCGGCCTGCTGCAGGCGGCCGCGGCCGGGCTGCGCAGGTGCGCGGGCAGGCACGCCGCGTTGCTGGCGCCGCTGGCGGCCGGCGCCGCTGGAGCAACCCCCGGGCTTGGCCCTTCGTACACGCAGGAGCCCGGTTCGAAGGACACACCGGAGGACGCTGCGGCATGCTCCGCGGGGACGCGTACCCGAGACAACGGAGGCGTCGCTTCGCCAGCCAGACCTGCCGAGGAGACGACCCCTTCGCGCGCGCAGGAAGAAGTCCGTTCAGACAGGACAGCCGCCGACGGGCTGATGGTACGCGCGGAACCCCCCCCGACGCTAGCCGGGCCGGGGGTGGGCTCCCCGGCGCTAGCCGGGCCGGGGGCGGGCTCCACGGGCGGCGCGCAGCAGCAGCAACGGGTGGGATCGGGCGCTTCGCCTTCGGGGGGGCGGCCGCCGGACGCGGCGGCCGCCGCTGCGTTCTTGGAGGGATGCGCGAGGGTTGTGGGGGTCGCGTGCGCTGCTGTGGTTGGCCTTTTCTCGCGGCCCGCCGCCCCGGGGGACGCGGTTGGCTCGCGCGCCGCCGACGGGCTCGGCCGCCTGGCGCTGGCGTGCCTCCTCGCTGCCAGCGAGGCCGGAATCCTCGGTTCCGCAGAACCCGCATTCGAGACGCTGGCGACGCGACTCAACGCGCTGGTCGCCTGCCTCGTCACGACGGCTAACCGCGGCCCTGGGCCACCAATCGCGCTTGCAACCGACTGGGTGTGCAACGGCGGGTTGGCGGATGGGCTGTGGCAGGTGGTTGCCGCGTGTGCCGGGGCTCCAGCAGCAGGCGAGGCTGCCGGGTTGGAACCCGCGGTGCTCGCCCTCGCGCCGGCGGCCGTGCTGCTCGCGGGCGGCGGGGGGAGGAGGCCCAGCACGGCGGCGGGGCTTCTCTCGAGGATACCCTCCCGCGTCGGGATACCTACCAGGGCTGCCGCGCTCATCGTCTCAGAGTTCCTCGACCCAGAACGGCTTGCGGGTGACCCGGAAGGAGAAGAAGGAGAAAAAGTAGGTGAAAAAGACGGACGAACAGAAAGCGAGATAGAAGGAGAAACAGACGGACGAAACGAAAGAGAAACCGAAGGAGGGAAGGCAGGAGAAAAAGACGGGCAAACAGAAGGATATAGAGTAGGAAAAAACGACGGGCAAACAGACAGTAAGAAAGAAGGAGGAGAGGCAGGAGAAAAAGACGGACGAACAGAAGGAGAAAAAGGAGGAGGAAACCGAGGAGAAATCGGCGGGCAAGCAGAAGGAGAAAGAGAAGGGGAGAAAGAAGGAAACACTCTCGAAGAAGCGGTTGTCCGGTCGCTGTCTGCGCACGCGGCCCACGCTTCTTTCCCGACGTTCGTCGCTGCGCTCGTGGCGCACTCCAGCGACCCTTTCCGCCTGCTCCTCGCCGTTGTCGAAGCCTGCGGATCCGCCGCCGGCAGTGCCCAGCGCGCCGGTGCCATCCCTTTCCTCACCGCCGTCGTGTCCTGCCTCACCTGCGAACCCGGCAGCAGCCCGCCGCCCCACCTCTCCCGCTGTCTGTCGTCGCAATCGAGCCTGCCGTTGCGGTTCGCAACGGCCGCCGTGCAGCTGCACCGGAAAAGCGTCTCCGACCTCGACGGGGCGGCCTTGGAACCCCTCACGTTCGCCATCGTCACGAAACTGGCCGGAATGGCCCCAGAGCTCGTCTGCTCTATCCTCTTGCCACACAGTAGTTAATTCACCAACCGAAGTCCTTTGTATAAGGTGCCACGGGATGAGCCGGCAGCCGCTGCCCAACGGCTTCATTACGTGGCACCCACTTTTTAACTTCCAGCTTCTCAGGCTGGAGACTTCACCGTGTACGAACATTCCTAGGCTGGCAGCCGTCGTGTCCTGCCTCACCTGCGAACCCGGCAGCCACCTCTCCCGCTGTCTGTCGTCGCAATCGAGCCTGCCGTTGCGGTTCGCAACGGCCGCCGTGCAGCTGCACCGGAAAAGCGTCTCCGACCCACCCACTTTTTAACTTCCAGCTTCTCAGGCTGGAGACTTCACCGTGTACGAACATTCCTAGGCTGGCAGCCGTCGTGTCCTGCCTCACCTGCGAACCCGGCAGCCACCTCTCCCGCTGTCTGTCGTCGCAATCGAGCTTGCCGTTGCGGTTCGCAACGGCCGCCGTGCAGCTGCACCGGAAAAGCGTCTCCGATCCCGACAGGGCGGCCTTGGAACCCCTCACGTTCGCCATCGTCACGAAACTGGCCGGAATGGCCCCAGCGCTCGTCTGCTCTATCCTTAAGCCATACTTCAACCCTCTTGCAGAAATACGACAAGACTTCCAGCCTCAGAAGCTGGACTTAGAAGAGGGCGCGACTGAGCCACACCCGAAAGGCGAATGCAGCACAGCACCCACTTTATAACTCCAGGTCTGGCTCCAGCTTCTCAGGCTGGAGACACCACCGTGTACGAATCCCCTTTCTAGGCAGTTGTTCCAGAAAAAGCGGTAATCCCGTCGCATTCGAGCCTGGCCGCACAGTTCGCAACGACGGAGCGGCCTCACGTTCCCATCGCCATCGTCACGAAACTGGCCGGAACGGCCCCAGAGCTCGTAGGCTCTATCCTTTAGCCATACTTCAACCCTCTTGCAGAAGTAAGACAAGACTTCCAGCCTCAGAAGCTGGACTTAGAAGAGGGCGACTGATCCACACCCGAAAGGCGAATGCAGCGCAGCACCCACTTTACAGCTCCAGGTCTGGCTCCAGCTTCTCAGGCTGGAGACACCACTGTGTACGAATCCCCTTTCTAGGCAGGTGATCCAGAAAAAGCGGCAATCCCGTCGCATTCGAGCCTGGCCGCACAGTTCGCAACGACCGCCGTGCAGCTGCACCGGAAAAGCGTCTCCGACCCTGCCGACGGGCGGAACGGCCCCAGAGCTCGTCTGCACTATCCTCTGCCACACGGTAGTTTATTCACAAAATCAAACTAATTGCAAAAGAACCCATTCGACGAAGGTCGCCCGGAGACTCTAAAACCCCCGGATTCTCCAGCGAACTTTGGTTCCAAAAGGTGCCACGGGACAAGCCGGCAGCCGCTGCTCAACGGCTTCATTCCGTGGTAGCGCGCGTAGCTGTGGTACCCACTCATGAAACCTTGCCAAGGAGCACCAGGTTTCCCATTTCGGAGTCGAAACAGTCTCGAGTTTGACCCATACATTCCCCAGCTTTCTGCGCGCTAGACAACCTACCTCCCCCTCCGTCCGTTAAATGAGTTTGAGAGCCTTCCGGTCACCTGTCTCGAAAGAGGATGGGGGAAACCCTAGGAGCACCAGGTCTCCCATTTCGGAGGCGAAACACTCTCGAGTTCGACCCCATTAATTCGCCAGCTTTCTGCGCGCTGGACAACCTACCTCCCCTCCGTCCGTAAGGGGTTAAATGAGTTTGAGAGCCTTCCGGTCACCTATCTCGAAGAGGATGGGGGAAACCCCCGACGATTGCAAGTATTCTCCTAGCCCATCGTAGGCGCAAGTCATCAGCTGCGCTGTTTCCGTCCCTGTCGTTTGTACACACCGTCCGTCGTTGCTACGGATTGGCTGCGGGGCACTTGCATGGAAGGCCGCCCAGCCGCCAGAGTTGTCCGGACGTGGGCAAGAAAAAGATTCTTCGTCTTACCCCTCTCTCTCTCTTTCTCCCATTTTTTGCTTTGCAGGCGAGCGGAACGGCGCAGCCAGGCAATGCACGAGGAAGGAGGCATCATGACCATCAAAAGGGGCGTGTGCTCCGAGGGGCGCATTGATGCTGCCCGACAAAGAACAGAAGGGATCCCAAGTGCTGTAACTACCGAACCACGTGTTGAACGGACGTGAGGTCATGCGGGTCTACCCCTACACGACAAATCACACAAACACAACAGGTCAAAGTCCTGAGTGAGAAAGTGGTGTAAGCGAAGAACAAATCAGATTTGTGTTTGTAATGTATTTGCCCCTTACCTCTATATTTCCCCCCTTCCATTCGGAGTCGAAGCAGCTACGTCGAGTATTTCTTAGCTGTAACGTCGATTGTGCGGGTGTCCGTCAATCTTGTATCTCCTGACATGCTCCATTGCGATGTCACGGCACACGCCTACCGAACCACCGTGCGAGAGCCTACTGACGGCTGGTCGGTGGTATTTCCATCGGCGAGAATAAGCGCCAGCTACCCGCAGATAGTATGGTGAACTTCAACTTCTGCTTTCCTCCACCTTGTGCAAGGATGGTTGCTCTCGCGGCTTCTGCGGCGGTCTGCTGTCGAAACCCCAACTTCTGCTTTCCTCCACCTTGTGCAAGGATGGTTGCTCTCGCGGCTTCTGCGGTGGTCTGCTGTTGAAACCCCAAAAGGCGGACGTCGACCCCGTCGTTTCGGGTGTAGTGGCTTTGTCGATGTTACCCGAGTTCACAAAGATGAACTGTTTGGTGTAAACGGAGTTTGTCGGTACTCTGCCGACCCTCCTGTCAGCAAGCTGTAGCCAGTGGCCACCTTCTCATGCGCAGCAAACGGCCGGACTCACAAGATGTACCTCACCCACATCGAAAGAGACCAGTGATGTCTCGACATCCGCACGGAGGGCAGGTGCTTCTAGCACACGGCAATTGGTTAGACGACGTGTGCAACGAAGGCAGTTATGCTCAGGGGTGTGCGGTCTAGACTGTCAGGTGACGAGTGCCATTTTCTTCGCAAATATACACCGCACCACAAGGCATTGCCGCCGGTCGAGTGCACTATGTCGCAAGCACCGTGAACGCATCGCTTGCCCGCGTCCTTTTAATGCCTCCTCAGTCGAGTCTCAGATA
Source organism: Diplonema papillatum (assembly GCA_030068145.1). Taxonomy (NCBI): domain Eukaryota; phylum Euglenozoa; class Diplonemea; order Diplonemida; family Diplonemidae; genus Diplonema; species Diplonema papillatum. The sequence continues at coordinate 76,294 of JAPJBO010000968.1, forward strand.
CGTCCCTACTAGTAACTGCTTCAGGCGTCGGAAGGCATAGACGCGTGCACTGCCCCGGACTGGTTCTGTGTGATAATCGCACCACAGCGGCAAACCCTCCCGACATGCCTTGCCGGTAAAACCGCGCACACTTTCGAGGCTGAGGCTGTGCTTGTATCCCGCATGCTTCGACTGCGTCCAGCAGGAGCTGGCTAAAGCTACGCGATTCTTGCTGTTTAGATTGACACCAACGTCAAAGTAGCACGATATTGCTTGCCCAGCGCACCAACCCAGCACCGGACATAGTCGGCTTCAAAGTCCATACACATTGAGGTAAACAACGTCTACGCGATTCGCATCGCCGTGAAGTATCGGTGTGATGAACAGGGTTTCGACTTTTCCCGAGCCGGACACGCTCGTGACTACGCCTGCAGTCGCTCTCACGACCGGTTCCAATGCACAGATCCCAAAAGTTTTTTTTTGGCAAAAGTTTTTTTTTCCCGGGGGTTTCCAAAAATTTACGCGCGCGCGGACATGGGCCAAAAAAAAAAAAAAAAAAACCGCCCATGGTGTGATCGGTATAACCATGGGGTACTACGGGGGAACTACGGGGAACTGGCCTTGGGGTGTCCTTTTTTTTTTTGGTGGTTCTTGAGGGGCATAGGTCTCATGTTTCCCTCAGACTGCGGGGGCTTTGGAGTTAGTTAAAGGGTTTGGGGCTTTTTGGGGGTGTTGGTGGACAGGGGCGCCAGGGGTCTTCAAACCGGCGCGTTTAAATTTAGGGAAAACGACAAAGTGGATTCTATATAACTGGATTACGACAAAGTGGATTATAATCCACTTTGTCGCCAATCCACTTTGTCGCCTAATCCACTTTGTCGCCCCGTATGACGGACCTAAGCTCACTTTTGATGGTTTCAATGAACTCAAACAGCTCAAAATAGTCACTTTCCCTGTGGGAACTTTTTGTGAAAGGGTCCCCCTATATAATTCATGCCGGTTGTCAGAAGCGACAAAGTGGATTATCAAAAGCGACAAAGTGGATTATTACTGGATTATAATCCACTAATAATCCACTTTGTCGTAATCCAGTTATATAGAATCCGTTTTGTCGTTGACCCTAAATTTAACAGAGAAGCATTGCATAATAAAGCTAGACAGCTTTATGAAATGCTTCTCTGTGTTCTAACATCTGCTGCTGTAGCCTAAACGAAATGTGACCCCAATACGATGCAATCGCCTTACAGGTGACTTTTGCATCCGGAATCTCAAGCGAGCTCGAACTCTAAATAAAGCGCAAATCATCTCTCTCGTAAAATGATCGTTTCCATTGAACTGGCTACAAAAGAAAGTACCCAAATAAAGGCACGAAACAAAATTCAAAAGCGTAAAATGCAATTCTGTATCGGCGTTACGTTTCACTGCTTTACGAAATATCTCCAAGTCCGCACGACGGAAGAGCGTGAGGAGAACGACAACAGCGAGACCGAAGAAAGCGACACCATCGACCTGAAGGAAGAAGACATGAAGTACAACGCCGACTTTATGACTAACGGCTCGCTGCAAACGTTCCACGAGTCCACAATACGGCCGCACCTGCTGGAATGCGGAAACCAGCTTGCAGAAAAGAAAGACGCTCCTTTCCTTAGGGGGGCTACCGGTGTCGCACGTCGCTGGTTTTATAAGGAGCGCGACGACGAGACGGAAGTGCTCAACGACGCGGGACTACAAAAGGTCGTCGAAAAGAAGTTGAACCTCCATATAGTGGTCCGTTTGGAGCTGAAAAAGCACTCGGCAAAGCACGTCCGAAAGCACCTGCTAACACACGACGCGGAAGTGCACGACAACTCATACACATCGCGGGCGGACAGTAGCTCGATGATTACGAACAAGTTGGAGGAGGCGCTGTGTGACAGGTTCGGCAAGGTGGGGCTGAAGTTCGGACCCTCTTGGGTGCTTTGTATTTGTGGCACAAAGGTCAGCAACCCGCCGGACAGGCTTTCTGACGGGACGTCGTTTGTACGACACGGTTGTCGATGCCCGAAGTTCGCCAAGAAGCTGTCAAAGAACGCGAAAGCAGACCTAAAAGCTTTCAGAGAAAAAGAAGCTGCTAAAAATAAGAAGAAGGTGGCGGCCAGGAAGGATCTCACAAGGGGCATGTCCGAACAAGAAAAGGCCAACGCCAAAAAGATGTTTGAAATGGTTGGCTTCAAACGAAAGGCAGACGAGGAAGCAGAGGTCGAGAACCCACGCAAAGAGGCAAAAATCTAGCTTTCTGGTGATAGCCTCCATCGTAAAGGCATTTCTTTTTTTGTGTGTTCCCGACGATCAATTATAGTTTTTTGTTGTCTCAATTCTCTTTTGTTCTGGATGTCCATTGGAAGCGACGGCCTGTCTATCCGGCGGCAACTCGGGTATTCGACTAGCTGACGAAGAGAAATTAACGTTTGTAATGTCGGTGTGTTCAAAACCAATGCAGGGGTTTGTTGCAGGAAAAGGAACGAGAGCGAGTCAGGAAAGCCTGGAACAACGGGGAGATGAAGATTGACGTTACTTTCGTGAAGCCGTGTGGAATGCGCCATGAAGGTTTTCTCGTCGAGAATGCTGACTGGAACGCTATCGTAGGACTTGCGAAGTCGGTTGGCTACGCGCTTGCTGGGACATATGTGCGCCTCGCTACCGGCCCCCCTTCAACAGTTTGTCTGGCCGACTGTCCTGTTGTTCTCAGAGAGGACTTGTGGAAGCTCAGTTGCGGCCATTGCGTGCTTGTACCAGTCCTCGACAAGAATCGCGCTGTGGTGACGGACGGCGGAGGCCTGGCCGACGGAGAACTGCGAGGTATCGTAGACAGCCTGATGGCGGAAGATGTCAAGATCCGACGCATACCCCGGGTACTCCTCATTATCCAGCGAGTAAAAGTGAGTCGTTTCAGGGTTGAGCGAGCATGGCAGAGCAACCTGGTTGCGCGTGATATCTCGTTTTTGTGTGCCATCGAAGACAAGGATGTCGCCTTGCAGCACGATAGCACACCTGTTAACGAGAATTGGCATGCAATCCACTTGACAGCAACTTGGATGCAAGGAACATCACAAAGGCACCATTTCCTGAAGGCGTGCCTTTCAACCGTGCACGATGGCAGCATGGTGGAAGACGCAGTGACAGAAATCTGTTGCTACTTCTCGTCTCTCACGCAAGAACTTCGAGGGCTTGGCGTTCTCGGCCCTGATGCCTTTTTCGAGCAAGACCGCTTCTGCTGTATGTTTACGGACCGCGGAGCAGGTGTGGGGGGCCTCAAACAACCCCGGGTATACGAACCAGTGCACAGGTTGCATCGGACGATGAGCAGGGTTGTGACCGAGCTCAAGATTGGGAAGGAGATGACGTTCCTGTGTGCAGCAGCGAACGACGTGGCATCTTCACCTGCATTTGCTGTATGGCTGCGGGAACAGGGCGGCCCGGAGTTGAAAGGTGTGTTGTGGCAGAGGGCGACGACAGGGAGATTCGGAACGTCCTGGGCAGCCGCGTGGTCTCTATCATGCACCGTTGGTCAGAAGACCCTATTGGGATGGTACTTGGACTTCCTCGGCAGCTTTGATGAAACGACAGAGTATTCGAAAAAAAAGAAGAATATCGTCATGTACCTGACTCCTCGTGGTACCCAGGAGCGCTTCCGTCGAATAGGTTTAGCATTTGAGATCATTGCATATCCGGCGTTGAGGCGAATCTGGCAGTACGCTGGGGAAGAAGTACTCGACGACGACTTTACTGCCGGCTTTGCCAGCGATTTGATGGCTACCCTGGGTCTCTATTTCACAAAAATTCGAACTGGAAAGGACATTTTCGGGAATCCGCTGTGGATGGAAAAAGCGAGACGAGGTGTGACATTTCCTACGAAGGCCCCGGAAGTAAAGTTTGTGTGCCAGCGGAACTCCGTTCAGCAGTTCATTCGGCGTATGAAAGCCCACTTAGACGCGGCTGGCTCTATTGCGAGCTATTACGGAGGTCCCGGCGTGCAGATGCCAACCATTAAACCCATAGACGAGGCAACAGATTCAGCTTTCCTGTCTTCTGTTGCCCACAGGTTTGCCTGCGGCATTGTTGCAGAGCTGACCATGTACAGCAAGGCAACAGCGGATACCCCAAGACCCGTAAAGCTAGGACCGAGTCTCATAGAGGGCACCGTTGGATCCATGAAACGTCACCTGCAACAGCAGACAAACACGCGCATCCGCGATGAATGCATCAGGGCAAAGCTATCGAGCACCAACGCTCACCTGAGCATTCACCAGCCCTACCCAAAGACAATTCAGCAATATGCTGCGCAAAGGATAGAAACTATCCAGGCGAGGAAAGACCGATGCGGTTTGCTGAAGTTGACCCACTACAAGGCGAAGCAAGTTTCTCATGACGACAGGAAAAAGTGGCAGGCAGAACGCAATGACTTCATCAAAAGGATTCCTTGGCGATTCGATGCAGACAGTCATTGGCGAAAGGATGCGCTTGTGCAGCAAGCTGAACGGCGAGGTATCAAGTCCTGCCAAAACTGGAGCAAAGACAAGCTTGTGTCTGCATGTCAGGAAGCTGATGAGAAGTTGCTTCTTGACGAGCTAAAACAGCACGCCCTTGCCCGAAGCATGCGATTCCGGGCTAATGTTGTTGCTGGCAAGTTGCTCCATGACCTGGAACAGAAGGATGCAAAAACCGAAGAACCCGAGGCTTTGCCGCGTCCGAGGTCTCCCTCCCGGCAGCGAAAGAAGCAACCCCAAGAAGACGAGCCCCCCCTGAAAAAGGTGCGCTTCGAGACAGCTAATAGCGAGGATAGTGAAAGCAGCGAGGAGATGTAGCGCAGAAACGTCACAGGTTTGCAGACTGGGTTATTTCATCAAGATGTTGGAACCGTTTGACCGTCGAGATCCCACAAATTTCGCTTTCCAATTTCCGGAGGACGTGTGCCGTCTTGTTTTTTGGTCGTTTTATTTTGTTTTTACGCAGTGTCTTCTTCTTCATCCTCTTGGCTTTCCGACCTTCGTGGGCCAAATATCATCAGAATTGTCCACATTGTGTGACAGAAAGGTGCAAAGTCGCTAGGAAGTGCTCGCCAAGATCAAGAATCACAGCCCTGAAGTACTCAGCAAAAACTGAAAAAGCAAAAAAAAAAACGACACCCCCCCCCCTGGTTGAACTACGGGGGAACTACGGGGAACTGGCCCACCGACCACACCAGCCCACCCTTATTTGTTTCGACTGAAAATAGCTGGCAGCGCAAAATAAATTCCGAGATCGGAAAGAAATAAATTCGTTTATTTGTCCGGCCTGTGTAAACACGACGGAATCCTGTCAAAAAAATAAACGAAATTTATCGTCACGCTCCGTAAGCCATTTCCACCAGAGGGAATATATTTTTCCCAATAAAAATTACAAGTGAATTCAGGTGTTTTTCAGTCCAAAACAGTGATTTATAGGGGGTTTTGCGTGAAAAATTGCGATATCGAAAACTGGGGAGGTTTGGTCGATGTGCACTACCCCTCGGACTGAGTTGGGCAGGGTTGTTGGGGCCTTGATGGGAATCATCTCCCCTGATATACAGCCGCGCCGTTGGAAAAGGATGAGAGGAGCAGCGCGCACCCAACTGGAACTGTGCGCACTGTCCAGCCCCTTTGCCCTGAGACTTTTGTTGAGCTAGTTGACAGCTGCCGAGGAAAAGCGTCTACAAAGTGAGAAGAAACGGAGGCAAGAGAGACGCACCATCGTTCGAACCTTTGAAAACGGTTCGGGTCTTTTTGCCATTCGCCAGGCATGTTCAAATACATGAACATGTGACTCAGACATGTCGACGTAACCGACAGCAACGTGCAAGTTGTCCCGCGGCGGAGGTCGTCCTTCTCCAAGGACATCCTGATCCATCGGGGGGGAACGGCTTCTACCTCGCCGTTACAGTTGCAAGAAGTGCGAAGAGGAATCGATGTGGGCTTTGTAATTGTGTTCATTTGACCCAAACTTCTTGTCACACGGCTCGCACACGAACTCCGACTCCCGTGGCTTCTTCGTCGTCACCTTTCCCAGGTTCTTTTGCGATGCTGTCTGAGTAAACAGCGCACTGTTGGCGCGGTTGTTTCCACGCCAACAAATCCGGCAAATCCCAAACTGGTTGAAGCGTTTGCAGCTACACCAGTCAACGGTGGTTTCGCGCATGTGCTATCCCACATACGCTTCTGTTGCTTCAAGACACTGGCCCTCCTTCGCTTTCTGCACAACCTGCCGGTACATCTCCACGTGAGCGGCCGTCACCTCCGGCAACCGACCGTTGCCGCACCGCTTCCAGCGGTACCCGCGCATCTCGTCGTTAGCACCTACGGCAAAAAAAAGAACGAGGGCGTTTGCCTCATCTACCCAGGCAGCCGGACAACGGGGGATTGTCCGTGGCCATGCTGATATCGTCGCGTGCCTTCTTAAGGACCGCAGGGAGATGTTCGTGTACGAGACGTCGCAGGAACAATTCCAAGGACGGTGCTGCGGCGCGAGAACCGCCACCAATGCGGGTGGCCGCTTTGGTTCGCCGGTGCCAACTTTCCTCAGGGGTGGCCCTCGAGGACCCGTAAGGGCCAGCGAAATACCACCCCCGCTTGCCCCCGTCCCACCAGTTCGCTCGGAAAT